>CAUYON010074888.1:0-37811 GCA_963573935.1 Arctocebus calabarensis | reverse complement strand
GGATAGAGTGCTATGGCATCACAGCTCACAGCAACCTCCAATTCCTGGGCTCAAGCGAGTCTCTTGCCTCCACCTCCCAAGTAGCTGGGACTACAGGCGACCGCCACAACGCCCGGCCATTTTTTGGTTGCGGCTGTCATTGTTGTTTGGTGGACCCGGGCTGGATTTGAACCCGCCAGCTCAGGTGTACGTGGCTGGCGCCTTAGCCCGCTGAGCCATCAATTCCTTTCTTTCTGTTTGGTTTGGGGAGTAGACGTTGCTGAACTCACCACTTCACTGTCTGAATTTTAGGGGATGCAGTGGAATTCTAAAGTTCCTCTTCTAGAGAGGCCCTGTGCTGTGTGTCGCTGGGATTTTGGCCTCACAGAACTGCAGACTGGCTGCCGCTGTGGGTCCTTTCTGTCCATTGCAGACGGCAGAGCTTCGTGGACACGCACACACACCATGTTTGATCCGGAGTGAACAGCTACCATTTCTGAGTGGATGTGTATTGTTTTTGCCCTGCCAGGCTCCATTCCCCTTTTTGTGCTTCCTGATTTTCCTTAGGACTCTAGTCTGCTCCCATTCTTAGTCCCTGTCGCTTACCTTACCCTCCCCCCATTTCCCTTCACTTGAGCTCTGCGAGGATATGCATGAGAATAGAGTCTGCCAGGCAGATTATTCCCTCCCTCAGACAGAGGGGTCGGTTCTGTTTCAGGCCAGTGAGAATCAGGCCTGGGCTTGTTGATCTGACTTGGAAGGAGCTATTCTCTTTGTGCTGGGCTTGCTAGCAGAAAAGAAGGTGCAATCCATGTGGTCTGAGAATGCCCTAAGTCAGAGCCCTGAGATAAAGGAAACCAACCTTTTTTGATCCGTTGAGTGCCTGGATCAACTTACATCTAAAGCTAGCGTTACTGAATTTTCCAGTTACTGGAGGCAGCAAGTTTTTTCTTATACTTAAACCCATTTGAGTGATGTGTTTGTTATTATTCATTACGAGCTGATTAATTTTCAGAGGATAATGCTCACAAATATCTAGACGAAAAGGTGTGCGATGGAACCGACACACATCAGGGTTAAATCTCCTTTGTGGAAAGGCTGAGAAAACCCAGCTATCTTGAAGAAGGTCTTGGCGCGCTCTCTACCTCTTCTCCCCACCTTGTGTGTTTTATTTTCTCCCAGGGAGAAAAAGTGCAGAATAATTCCTGAATGTGAAGTTGTCCAGAAAAGAATCTCTATCCAGTATTGAGGACACCTCACATGTTTGTTGCTTAAAACTGAAGAATAAGTAAAGACTGAGTATTAAGATTTTCTATATTTGAGGGAAGGGTGGGAAGTGAAATCGACCAACAGACTGCACCAAATAGAAACAGTTTGAAAATTTAGAACGAGTTTGTGTTATGGGAAACCACAGAAGGGTTCTCAGAGAGCAGATATTGGCTGTTTCTCTTCGGTGAGAAGCCAGGCAGATCTCACTTGACTTAAATAAACTCTGGTGTGTTGTACCCCGCCTAAAAAGAGGGTTGTGTTCTTTCCTGTTCTTTCGAGAGATTAGCTCTCTTGTTACAGTCACCCATTCCCTCCCGCTTAATCTAAATCAGTTGGACTGTTTGGGGTTAGTTCTAAAAGCAACAGAACCTGAACTGACTCTGTTTAACTTAAGCAGAAAAAGGAAAAAATAGTATTGATGGAGACGTTATTGATTAACAGAATGATGGAAAACTAAGCAGCTAGACTTGGGAAATGCAGGAACAGGAAATCTCTAGTCATTAAACAGCTCCTGCCGTTCTGCTCTTCAAGATTCTGTTCTTGAAGTAATTCATGGCTCCACTCCAGCCATTTTTCCATCTCTGAGTCCTTGCCTTTAAGATGCAAATTGCAGAAAGAGTGTTTGATTGGCCCATATTGGCCCTTGTGGGGTTAGGGAGCAAGGGATGCAGGTGTGTTCATTGTCATGGCCAACCCATGGAATGGTTGGGGGCTGTTCCTGGATGGAAAACAAAGTGCTGTTACCAAAAGGCAGGGTGAGGGATGCTGCAGGAGCAGAAACGGGACTCTGTGAGGAGCCTTGACTGGTTATGAGTTTGGTGAGGCTCTGTCCCCAGTGTGATTTCTCTGGAGATGAGAGGCAGGCTGGCTTTTATCTTGGGTTGTTTGGGATGAGTAATGATGCTGAAGTTGGTGTGGAGTACTAGCTTGTTTCAGAAGGTCTCTGTTTTCTTTCTTTCTTTTTTTTCTTAGAGACAGAGTCTCACTTTGTCACCCTAGGTAGGTGGAGTGAGGTGGTGTCACAGCTCACAGCAACCTCCAGCTCTTGGGCTTAGGGGATTCTCTTGCCTCAGCCTCCCGAGTAGCTGGGATTACAGGTGCCTGCCACAATGCTCGGCTATTTTCTGTTGCAGTTTGGCTGGGGCTGGGTTTGAACCTGTCACCCTCCGTATATGGGGCTGGCGCCCCACTCACTGAGCCACAGGTGCTGCCAGATCTCTGCTTTCTCTAAGGAAGATAGTGCCCTATAACGTTTCTCTACCAGATTTGGGCGGTTCATAAATAGACCTTTCAGATATTAAATACAACTTTCATGCAAACACTAAATTATTCCTTTTGTTTTCCTACATTTATTCAACACTTTTTTTTTTTTTTTTTTTTTATAGACAGAGTCTCACTTTATCGTCCTCGGTGGAGTGCCATGGCATCACACAGCTCACAGCAACCTCCAATTCCTGGGCTTAGGCGATTCTCTTGCCTCAGACTCCCGAGTAGCTGGCACTACAGGCGCCCACCACAACGCCCAGCTATTTTTCTGTTCTGCCATTCGGCCAGGGCTGGGTTTGAAACCGCCACCTTCAGTATATGGGGCTGGCGCCCTTCTCTATAAGTCACAGGCGCCGCCCTATTCAATGCTTTTGTTAAGTGCCTGCTATGTCCTTGCACCATTCTAGATGTTAAGATGCAGCACATTGTTCTACTTATTGAGTCCTGACTATGGGTCTACACTGTTCCAGGCAATTGCAGATACTGCAAAGAACAAAACGAAGTCCCGACCTTCATGAATGGGACCTAGATTCTAGTTCATCATTTCATCCCCAGTACTAGGCACGGTAAAATACTTGTGGAATGAATAATTAGTTTTTATTTTTTCTTTTTCTGGAATTAATTATTTGAACGATAGCATCTCCAAGTATAGCTTTTTGGTGACATACATTCATGATGTGGTATTAGAGCTTAAATTTTTTTTTTTTTTTGAGACAGAGCCTCAAGCTGTCACCCTGGATAGAGTGCTCTGGCATCACAGCTCACAGCAACCCCCAATTCCTGGGCTCAAGCGAGTCTCTTGCCTCTGCCTCCCAAGTAGCTGGGACTGCAGACGCCCGCCACAACGCCCGGCCACTTTTTGGTTGCAGCCGTCATTGTTGGTTGGTGGGCCGGGCTGGATTCGAACCCGCCAGCTCAGGTGTATGTGGCTGGTGCCTTAGCCTGTTGACCCACAGGCGCCGAGCCAAGCTTAAATATTTTGATTTTCTACTTTTCCTCCCCATATATGTTTTTCCTCTAATCTCTCAGAAATTGTCTATAAACTCTTAAAGAGAGGGAACTCCAAACATCACTAGTTGTTTTCAAACCAGACTCTAGGGTTTTCCCTGCCATGGGGAGATCTGAAAATAGGAGCCAGCAGTTCAGCCTTGAAAATAAGCAGCTGATGGGGCGTGAGTCACTGGTTGCCCCAGGGGCCTGCCTACTCCCCTGACATCAGGTGCCCAGGGGTTCTTGGTAAAAGTCAGATGCTGCTGTGTGGTTGGCGGTGTTGGCGTCAGCTCCCGCAGTAGGAACCATCTAGCAATACTCTAAAAAAGGGAAACTCGCTGCTTTCCTGCGAATGATGTCAGAAATAGGAAATGGGATTGCCAACATGTGGGCTCAGTTATCACATTTGAATGTGAAACTGGAGGCTTCGGTCATGTTATTTTTCCTATCAAAGGTTCAATTTATCAGCAGGGAAATTTGAAGGTATTCAACTTCTGGGAAGGTGAACACCATGAAAACATACTGGTCTAATCCCCCCAAAAGAAATGAAAGGAATACTCACATTTGTTAACAAGAATGCGGCAGTATTATGCATACTTACAAGGGCAGATCTCCAAGACAATAAAAACTTGCAGATAGGTGCATGTATATCTTTAAGATGAAAATAAAACTCATTACCAATAATAACAACCCCTAAAATGATGCTACATCAAGGGGACACATATTTGCATGAGGTCTGACAATTAAGTTTGCAAACTCATGGGAGGTGCCTGTTGCTCAGTGGGCAGGGCGCCGGCCCCATATATTGAGGGTGGCGGTTCAAACCAGCCCCAGCCAAACTACAACAAAAAAAATAGCTGGGTGTTGTCGCTGGCACCTGTAGTCCCAGCTACTCGTGAGGCTGAGGCAAGGGAATTGCCTAAGCCCAGGAGTTGGAGGTTGCTGCGAGCTGTGTGCCACCATGGCACTCTACTGTGGGCGATAAAGTGAGACTGTCTCTATTAAAAAAAAAAACAAACTCATCCCAGAAAAAGTGCTATATACCTTGTTCTTAAATATCACTGCAATTACCAGGTGGCCAAGGGGAAAACTCAAAGGTGACCACAGTGATTTTCAGCAATGAGGTTATGTAGCACTTTTTTTTTTTTTTTTGAGAGACAGACTCTTAATTTTGTCACTCTCGGTAGAGTGCTGTGGTGTCACATCTCACAGCAACCTCTAGCTCTTGTGCTTAGGCAATTCTCTTGCCTCAGCCTCCCAGGTAGCTGGGACTACAGGTGCCCAACAGAACGCCTGGCTATTTTTGTTGTTGTTGTTGTTGCAGTTTGGCTGGGGCTGGGTTAGAAGCCGCCACCCTTGGTATATGGGGCTGGCACCCCACTCAATGAGCTACAGGCCCAACCCATTATGTAGCACTTTTTCTAGGATGAGTTCACAAACTTAATTGCCTACCCTGTGTGTCCAGAAAAAGGTTTGTACCATCCTGATTATAATGGTTACCCCGATGAGGCTAGAAAGGAGATTAGGATTGTGGACAGTGATCAGAGAAAACATTTCCATTTTTTTTTTTTTGAGACAGACTCTCACTATGTTGCCCTCAGTAGAGTGCTGTACTGTCTCAACTCACAGCAAACTCAAACACTTGGGCTTAAGCAATTCTCTTGCTTCAGTCTCCCAAGCAGCTGGGACTATAGGCGCCCATCACAACACCCGGCTATTTTTTTTTTTTTTTGTAGAGACAGTCTCACTTTATCGCCCTTGGTGGAGTGCTGTGGTGTCACACAGCTCACAGCAACCAACTCCTGGGCTTAGGCGAATCTCTTGCCTCAGCCTCCCGAGTAGCTGGGACTACAGACACCCGCCACAATGCCTGGCTATTTTTCTGTTTTTGCAGTTCCACCAGGGCCGGGTTTGAACCTGCCACCTTTGGTATATGGGGCTGGCGCCCTACTGGATGAGCCACAGGCACTGCCCAACACCTGGCTGTTTTTTCACTGCAATTGTTTAGTTGGCCCGGGCCAGTTTCCAACCCTTCTCACTTGGCATATGTGGCTGGTGCAGTAACCACTGTGCTACAGGCTCCGAGCCAATATTTCAATTTTTTTGAAGAACATATTATTTAGAAGTTAAAACTTAAAGTTAATTTCTTTTTTGGAGACAAGAGTTGCCCTGTGTAGAGTGCTGTGTTGTTATAGCTCACAGCAACCTCAAACTTTTGGGCTCGAGTAATTCTCTTGCCTCAGCCTCCCAAGTAGCTGGGACTACAGTCATCTGCTAACCCCTGACTATTTTTAGAGGTGGGGTCTCACTCTGGCTCAGGCTGGTCTGGAAACTGTGAGCTCAGTCAATCCAACTGCTTCGGCCTCCAAAGTGCTGAGATTATAGGTGTGAGCCACCACACCTGGCCTTAAAATTCACTTGAGCCCAAGAGTTTGAGGTTGCTGTGAACTATGACACCATGGCACTCTACCAAGGGCAACAAAATGAGACTGACTCAAAAAAAAAAAAACATTCATAACTGTTGGCAAACAGTAGACCTGATCCTTAGGAAGGCTGGACAAGTTTATTAAACAGATATGATTCTATGGCTTTCTATAAATATTCTGTCTGAAACAGACCACATAAAGGATGCCCATGTATTGCAGAGGTACAAATGTGAAAAGAAATATTGTCATGTGCATTGTGTAGTTTTGGACCAGACTTTTTTTTTTTTCCCAATAGGCTTATAATATTTGAATTTGATTGATGGTGTTGAGTTTTGATATTTCTCTGGCACTTTAGGGGTTTTAAACTAAAATCTCATTTGAGTCTCACAAGTGTGCTTAATAGGGTGAGATGTGTCATCCCCCTTTCATAGCTCAGAAAATTGAGGTTCAGAAAAATTAAGTGATTTATCTAAAGATCCATGTTAGTAATGGAGCAGAGCCCCTATATTTTCCAGGAGCTGAATGCTTTATCTAATTTCTCCATTCTCAACAAATCCAACAGTAATAGTTTAATAGAAGCTCTCAGACTCTAGATTTCATCTTCTTGCTAGCTGAGTTCGTATTTTGGCAGCCCCCTTTATCTACTCCCTCCCACTCGAACCTAAGTGGCTTGACTCAAAATCTAAAATTCAGTTTCAGAGCACAGTCATGTCTACCAAGGAAACATTACAGCAAGAAGTTCGCTTTCTACAACACTCAGCTTCCATGCTGGCTCCAGTTGCAAGTGATAAATGACACCGGGCTCTCTGGTGACAGCTGGTGCTCTGTTACATCCTGTTCATGTTTCCTGATGGATCCATATCCTGTTATTTTCTCTTATCCCGCAATAGCCCCTCAGTGAACCTGCACTTGATAAGTCCCTCAGCCTCATGCTGTAGCCAGGGCAGGACATATCTAGGTGGAGTAACACACTTTTAAAACTAATAAACCTGGCTCGGCGTCTGTGGATCAATGGGCTAAGGCGCCAGCCACGTACACCTGAGCTCCCGGGTTCAAATCCAGCCTGGGCCCGCCAAACAACAATGCCGGCTGCAACTAAAAAATGGCCGGGCATTGTGGCGGGCGCCTGTAGTCCCAGCTACTTGGGAGGCGGAGGCAAGAGACTCGCTTGAGCCCAGGAATTGGCGGTTGCCGTAAACTGTGATGCCATTGCACTCTATCCAGGGTGACAGCTTGAATCTCTGTCTCAAAAAAAAAAAAATAAATAAAATAAAATAAAATAAAAATAAAAAAAATACACCCCTAACGAGAATCGACACTTCTGAAACAGACTCTCACTCTTCCCCTTACCTCTCCAAATCTGCTCCTTCCTTTACCCCTCCACCTTGTAAGTGGCAATTCAACCTTCACAGCAGGTAAACCCAAAACCTTCAAGTCGCCTCTTCCACATGCTACTTATGATGCTTTAGCAAATCATGTTGGCTCTATCTTCAAATTCCATCCAGAGTCTAGCCATTTATTACCATCTTGATTGCTGCCACCCTGGTCTAAACCACTGTCACTTCTCACCTGGATCATGAGAGTGGCCTCCATATGCGTCTCCCTAAAACAGCCTTCAGAACCCAGTTTCTTTTCAAGACAGCAGCCAGTCAATTCTATTGCATCTGGGTCAGACCGTACCTCGACAGGTCCTTGCAATGTCCTGCGTGTATAAGGTCCCATATTGCACCACCTCCTACAACTCTTTCTCCCGTTCCCTTCTTTCCAGGGCCTGTGGAGTCCACAGTCTTTCTCAGGCACCCTGTAGTTGGTTCTCTCTCCTCTGGGGTTTGACACATTGTCTTCACTCTGACTGAAATCCCTTCTCCCGGTATCATGGCTAGCTTGCTCACCTCGTTCACATCTTAGCTTAAATGTCACAGTCTCAAGAAGGCCTTCCCTGACAACCCCATTTAAAAGTGCGGGTCCACTCCTTTTCTTCCCCTACTCTCCCAACACTGTCCCCCAGCCCCAGTCCTGGCAGTTCTTATTCCCTTCCCTGTTTTATTTTTCTCCATAGTACAGAGTATCTTCTCACATACGAAATAATGCACTTGGGCTTTAAAGGTTTTTTTAGTCTAACGGTCCAACTAGAATATTTGCTCCATGAGAATAAGAATTTGTATTTGTTTTGTTCACCGCTGTATCTCAGGTCTCAGAACAGGCCTGCTATATAACAAATGCTCAATAAGTATTTGTTGAATAAGTCACATTGGCAAAGACAAAAAATTAGATTATACCTTGTACTGGTGAGGGGATAGGGGAAGTTGATACTTGCACATGTAACTAGTCAAAGTATAAACTGGGATTATCTTTTTAGAGAGTAATTTGGCAAGAGCCATCGAAATTAAAAAGGCATGTTATCTATGACCCAGCATTCAACTGCCGATCATTTATTCAATGTGTCCTGCAGATGAGTTCAAATTACATTGGTGTAAGGATGTTCATGGCAGCATTATCTTAATGACAAAAGACTTGAATCGACCTAAATGTCCATCATAAGGGTCTAGTTAAATAACATGTGGGCATCCCCCAGACTGCATAGCACAAAACTGCCAGAGAGAGAGACAGGGGAAGATACCCAGGTACTGATACGATACAGTCTTCAGGATACACTGCAGTCGAACAAGCCAGGTGGCGACTGATTCGGTAAAAAAAGAGAATATGTATATATATTTACAAGTTTGTATAAGCATAAATGCATCTCTATATAAACAAACATAAATAAACACATTAATACTCTGGAAACTCACCAGTGGTTGTCTTTGTGGGGGCTAGTTTAGAACTGGGAGATTTGAAACAATTGTGAATATATTACTTAAAAAATAATCCTACCGCTATAATGCGTTAAACTAGACTCTTGCTAACTTTTACTCTGTGTGAGGCTGGCATGCTAAAAATCTGCCTTACACCCTGTTTTAGAGGTCTGAAGGGTATAGGGGAGAACCTTTTTATTTCCTCTTGCAGTGACTTTAAAAGGTATGAAACGACTCAGCCCCACCCCGACCTCGTGCTTTCTGGCCCCAGGGCTTGCCCGTCCCTCCCGCCCCCAGCCCGCTGCCGGCGGTGGCTGCCCTGGGATTTTGCTGCCGGCCTGGAGTCCCCGCTTCCCCCTTAGAGGGCAGCAGCGGAGCGTCTCGGGACGCATGCGTCCCGATTTGCTCTCCGGGAATTAAAAGGGTATAGAAAAAGCCCCAAGAAAACCCACGCCCCAAACAAAAGGCAAGTAAGTAGGGTAGGGCCCTCGTCCGGCAGTCCTCGCCCACGTCTCCGGCCGCAGCGGGATGCGCGCGGGCTGGCCCGCGACGCCCGGGCCGCCGCTGTCCCCACACTTGGACGCCGGCCCGGTGGCCGCGCTCCAGCCGCGATCGCTCGCCGCGGCAGCTAGCGCCGAGGCTTCCGGCGCCGGTGGGGCCCTCGATCTCCATGGGGCTGAGGGACTGGCTGAGGAGCATGTGCTGCTGCTGCCCGTGCAAGTGCCTGGACCAGCCTGCCCTGCCGGAGAAGGAGCCCCTGGTCAGGTGGGTGGCAGCCCGGCGGGGAGCTGGGCCACCTGGCCGCAGCTGGACGTTGTGGAGCGCGGGGACCTGTGAGCCGGTCTGAGCTGGGGAGGTGGGCTCGCTGTAAGGGCAGGCGAGACACAGCTCAGCCCTTGGTCCCTTAACAGGGTATCTTGGATTTGTTACTTGGGTAAGATTTCGCCCCAAAGTATAAATCGTCGGAGTCACCCGAGACCCAGTTGGATGCCTGTGGTCAGTGCCGAGAATTCAGGTGTAGTGCGTGGGCAGGGAAGTTGGGAGAGACGTTTCCGTGGGTTCTGATAAAATGCAACAGTGAAGGGCTATTCCGCAGGTATATTACTGTGGAATGGGCGACTGAGGATTTTGATTCACTCAGCAGAAAAGTCGGATACTTCTCATTCCATTTTATTACCAAAAGAAGACAATTTCAGTGACTGAGCACAAGGAAATATTTTTCCCATGAAAAAATTCATGTTTTATCAAGGGACAGGATATCCACTAGGGTGCTGATTCTTTACAGGTTAAGCTGTTAAGTGTGAGGAAATTTAATGCTCATTAAGCAACGTGCTCAGAGGCTTTGCGAGGGGACCATACAATTTTATTGGTTAGCCCTCAGTTTTGTTGAGGGCTGGCTGTGACTTGAAGCAAAGACTTTACATCTTGACTTTACTGAAATTAAGATTTGACTAGGGTGTGCCTCAGGAGTGGGTATGACAGAAACAGAATATTTAAAATGAAATCGGGAAACAGTAGATAAAGCAGATTCCAGGGTTGGGTAAGCAAATACTGAAGCCAGAGTTTCTTTCTTAATAGGCAACTTTCACAACTTTCTCTAAAGAATGATTTACCTTTTCTTACTCTATCAAGTTCAAACACTTCCGTTGACTTTTAGAGGTCTTACATAACCCCTTCCTGCCTGTCCACTCTTATTTTCCAGGACATTAAACACTGTCCACTCCCTGCTGCTGTGGCAGGAACAATCCCCTCTTCCTCCAAGCTTGTCTCAAGTGCTGACTTCTATCCTGGCTGCCCCTTCCTTAAACGCTGTCTTCTCAAGGCCTTCTTCTCAGCAGCCTTCTTTGATTCCTTTGCCCTTATTCATCATCCTCTCCTGTGATTTTTAAAATTTTAAAGTATTAATTAAAGGGGTGGGGGTGCAAGTGTTTTTATTAACGTGGATCTCTTATATAATGCCGAAGTCAGGGCTTTTGGCGTGCCCATCACCAGAATAGAGTTCACTCTACCAAGTACGTTTGTTTTTATCCCACACCTACTCCCCTGCCCTCCCCCATTCTTGGCTTCTTATGTCCTGTGTATCATTCTATGTACCCGTCTATTAATTCCCACTTATTAGTGAGAACATCTGGTGTTTAGTTTTCTGTTCAGGAGATACTTCACTATGCCTTTATTTTAATTTAATTTAATTTTACTTTATTTTTTTGAGACAGAGTCTCATTATGTCGCCCTCCGTAGAGTTCTGTGATGTCACAGCTCACAGCAACCTCCAACTCTTTTGGGTTTAAGCAATTCTCCTGCCTCAGCCTCCCAAGTAGCTGGGACTACAGGCGCTCACCACAATGCCGGGCTAGTTTTGGGTATAGTTGTCATTGCTGTTTGGCAGGCCTGGGCTGAGCTCGAACCTGCCACCTCCAGTGTATGTGGCTGGCGCCCCTTGAGCTACAGGTGCCGAGCCTTCACTATGACTTTAAAAAGACTTAGCATTTACCATCTACTACTCAATGGTTAATAAGCACACATGTACAAACATGTATGTTGTGTATATTGTATGCATATAGTCATCCACACATGCACATCATTTTTTTGACTACTTAGATTTGTGGATAGTCCCACTTAGATTTGTGGCTTGTTATAGGCAGGGAGAAACCAAATTGTCCCTAGTCCAAGAGATGGTGGGTAACAATCTAGAATTTAATGCTTCGGTTGTATTCTCAACTTGTCAATGCTCTTTGTAACTTGAAGTACAGCTTTCAACTTAGTCTCATCCTCAGAGGCCTGGGTATTTCCAGTTTTTTCTTTTAGGGTTGATATTTCAGTCAAGAGTTTGTTTTAAAGTCTGGACCAGTGGTTCTCAACCTTCCTAATGCCGTGGCCTTTTAATACCGTTCCTGTGGGTCTCAACCCACAGGTTGAGAACCGTTGGTTTAGACACTTTTTCTGTCTTGGCTTATATTCTGTGGTGAATGCAGGTTGTTGAATTTTGCAATTGATTTTATGGTGACAGGGCCAGTTGGAGCAGATAGCATTGTGCTCATGAATCAGATTACCTGGGAGGATGAGTCAGGTCACCCAACTGGGTAACCTGGCGCAAGTTATTATAATTATTTGTGTCCCAATTTCCTCATCTATAAAATGGGGATGATAATAGCACATACCTCAAAGGGTTACGTGAAAGATGAAAGGAGATAATACATACATGTATAAAGCCTTAGTAAAGTGTCTGACATTAAGTCCATGTTTAATACATTTTAGTTATTAATTATCATTGTTATTTTTCTGAGCATGTGAAGATGAGTAGACTGGGCTTATGTAGTTTAGTGTCATTCTGGCACCATTTCATATATGTGTGGGTACCTGCATGATCTTTCTTACCCTAGTCAACCAAAGGTCAAGTTGGGAACCTTTTTTTTTGTAGAGACAGAGTCTCTATCTCCTTCGGTAGAATGCCGTGGCGTCACACAGCTCACAGCAACCTCCAACTCCTGGGCTTGGGCGATTCTTTTGCCTCAGCCTCCGGAGTAGCTGGGACTTTAGGCGCCCGCCACAATGCTATTTTTCTGTTTTGCAGTTTGGCCGAGGCCGGGTTTGAACCTGCCACCTTCAGTATATGGGGCTGGTGCCCTACTCAATGAGCCACAGGCGCAGCCCCTAAATTGGGAACTTTTAAAAAAATTTATTACATTTATTTTTAATTTTTTCAAAAGTATGTAATTCGAGACAGGCACAGTGGCTCACGCCTGTAATCCTAGCACTCTGGGAGGCCGAGATGGATGGATCAGCTAAGCTCAAGAGTTTCATACCAGCCTGAACCAGAGTGAGATCTCATCTCTAAAAATAGCTGGGTGTTGTGGTAGGCGCCTGTAGTTCCACTTAGTGGGGAGGCTGAGGCAAGAGAATCGCTTGATCCCAAGAGTTGAGGTTGCTGTGAGCTGTGACTCTCTGGCACTCTACCAAGGGCAACAGAGTGAGACTCTGTCTCAAAAAAAAAAAAGTATGCAACCCAGTAGTTTTAGTGTCTTCACTGCTGTCTAATGTTTTGTCAGTCCCTTTCCTGCCCTATCCTTCCCTTCCCTGCACTACCTTTCCCTTCCCTTTCTGTTCTTTCTCTAGAAATTTGCTGAGGCCTCCCCTGACTACAACTTCGTTTTGTTATTGCCATGTGCATCAGCTCTCATTCTCTGCTGCCCTTTGTGTCATGAACAAACTTATTTAAAGAATAGTCAATTGTACCCCCACCTCTTTCTTCATGACCTTTTATTTTGTTTTTTTTTGGCCTTAGAATCACCCTTTAAAGTTGCTTACAATGCAGCTGTGGGGATCCCTTCCCAAATATCATGACTCAGTGCAGCTGGAGTAGAACCTGGGATGCTGCATTTTAGTAAATATGACAGGTGGTCTTGCTGCAGCTGGCCAGGGGACATCCTGCAGGAAGGATGCTCTTAGGCCGGACATGGTGGCTCATGCCTGTACTTGGGAGGCCGAGGTGGGTGGATTGCCTGAGCTCACAGGTTCCAGACCAGCCTGAGTCAGAGGGAGACCTCATCGCTAAAAATAACTGGGTTGGCTTGGCGTTTGTAGCACAGTGGTTATGGCGCCCGCCATATGCACTAAGGCTTGCAGGTTCTAACCCAGCCCTGGGCCAGCTAAACAACAATGAGAACTGCAAAAAAAAAAAAAAAAGAAAGAAAAAAATGTGGATGGCGCCTGTGGCTCAAAGGAGTAGGGCACCGGCCCCATATGCCAGAGGTGGCGGGTTCAAACCGAGCCCTGGCCAAAAACTGCAAAAAAAAAAAAAATAGCTTCGTGTTGTGGCGGATGCCTGTGGTCCTAGCTACTCGGGAGGCTAAGGCAAGAGAATTGCTTAAGCCCAAGAGTTTGAGGTTGTGAGCTGTGACGCAACAGCACTTTACTGAGGGTGACACAGTGAGTTTCTGTCTAAAAAAAAAAAAAAAAAAACTAAAATAAAAAATTAAAAATAGCTGAGCATTCTGGTGGATGCCTGTAGTCCTAGCCACTTGGGTGGGTGGCTGAGGCAAGAGAATCACTTAAGCCCAGGATTTTGAGGTTGTTGTGAGCTGTGACACCATGGCACTCTACCAGAGGGTGACAAAGTGAGACTGTGTCTCAAAAAAAAAAAAAAAAAAAAGAATCATAGCTTTGGAGGGATTACTGACCTCTTTCTGGGGCAAGCTCATTTAGTTAGCATCCATTTATTAAGTGAGTAGTTATTAGGCTCTTACTATTTGCTAGGCATTGAAATCTGTTTTTTCTCCCTTGTATATTTACATGAACATTGCTGTCCTTGAAAATTACAAGAGAAAGAAATTGGATGTTCTTTTTCTGTGGACAAGGAATATCTCTGTGCTGACTATCCTTTCCTTTTTTTTTACATTTCTGCCTCCCCTCACTTCTTCAATTTTGTAGTCACTGTATCTGATCAGCCTAATCATGCTAGTTTCTCCACTGGCGCCTTTGCCAATGCCATACTTGTTAGTGGACATAACTTTTTGTTTATTTCTCAAAATATTGCTCAGTTTTTAAGGGGCATTCCAATTGACACTTTTCTGATAAAACCTTATAAAGTCTCTCTGAGAAGTTAGGGTGTTTCTTTTCTTTCTTTTTACTCCTCAGGTCATTTACTGCATTCTGCCTGGTATTACAGAGAAGGTGGTTACTGTCACCCCTGCGAGACCAGAGGTTGTAGTCTGATTGGAGGGGGTGGAATCTTACTTGTTCTTAGACATGGTGCATACTGCATGTAGACTCTTGCATAAGCACAATTTCTTTATATGCATTGTCATCTAATAGTTACTATATAGTCACCGTATGAGTTAGGTGTTAGTTATCTTCATTTATGGAGGAGGAACTCAGAGTTTAAAGAATTTAAATAATTGAGGCGTGGGCTGGGTGTGGTGGCTCATGCCCGTAATCTTAGCACTCTGGGAGGCTGAGGTGAGTGAGCTCAGAAATTCCAGAACAGCCTGAGCAAGAACAAGACTCCGTCTCTACTAAACATAGAAAAACTAGCTGGGCATTTTGGCAGATGCCTATAGTCCCAGCTACTTGGGAGGCTGAGGCAAGAGGATTGCTCAAGCCCAAGAGTTTGAGGTTGCTGTGAGCTGTAATGCCACAGCACTCTACCGGGTCAATAGAGTGAGACTCTGTCTCGAAAAAAACATAAATGAATACATACATACACATATACATAAACAAATAATAAATAATTCAGGCCAGGTGTGGCAGCTCACACCTGGAATCCCAGCACTTTAGGAGGCGAAGCAGGAGGATCCCTTGAGACTAGGAGTTCAAGGCCAGCCTGTGCAACAAAGTGAGATCTCATGTCTACAAAAAATGAAAAAGATAACTAGATGTTGGGGCACATGCCTGTTTTCCCAACTACTGGGGAGGCAGAAGCTGGAGGATTGCTTGAGCCCCAAAGTTCGAGGCTGTAGTAAGCTGTGAGCATGCCAGTGTACTTCAGCCTGGGCAACAAAATGAGACCCTGTCTTAAAAAAAAAAAAAGAGAAAAGGAAAGAATTTTTTTGAGACAGTGTCTTACTTTGTCTCCCTCAGTAGAGTACTGTGGTGTCACAGCTTACAGAAACCTCATATTCTACTCAAGTGATTCTCTTGTCTCAGCTTCCAGAGTAGCCAGGACTCCAGGCGTTCACCACAATGCCCAGCTATTTTTAGAGATGGGGTCTCACTTTTGCTCAGGCCGGTTTCTAACCTCTGAGCTCAGGCAGTTCATCTGCTTGTGTTTTTTCTTTTTTTTAACTTCTTTTTTTGATCAACATCATTTAAGTGAGCCATGGAAGTTTAACTAGAGGTTCAGTGTGCTGTGAAATACAAAAGTTGAAAAACACTGCTCTAGGTGATTATTTTTGCCCACACTAGGAGTTATTCTGAAAAGGAATTAATCTGGGTGGGTGGATGTGGGCCTATTCCAAACAGAATTGCTTTTGCGTGGTGGCTCACGTCTGTAATCCTAGCACTCTGCGAGTCTGAGGCGGGAGGATCCCTTGAGCCCAGGAGTTTAAGACTAGCCTGAGCAAGAGTGAGACCCCCATGTCTATTAAAAAGAGAAAAATTGGGCTCTGGGTGCACACCAATAGTGCCAGCTACTCTGGAGGCTGAGGCAAGAGGACTGATTACTCAAGCCCAAGAATTTGACATTGCTGTGACCTGTGACAGCATAGCACTCCACCTGGAGCATGGAGTGAGACTGTCTCAAAAAAAAAAAAATTCAAAAGATAATTGAATTTTCCTGAAATGGCCTATAGTCCATAAAGAAATGGTTACATTTGTGTCACATGGCGTAGGGGGGAGACTGAGACTGAGACTGAGTTGACTCTGACCTTCCTCTACCCTGCCCTGCCCTCCTTCTCCTGATCCTTGGCAGGCTGGTGTCGGAGGCCCTGTTGTAAGTGCCTTGTGTGTGTTAATGAAATCCTCCCCCTCGTCCTGTTGGGTACAGGCGATTCTTGTTGGTGGTAGTTATGCTCTATAAAGTCACCTTCCTCACCTAGTTAATGAGCACTGAAACCTTGTTTGTAGAGGACATACAGGGTTAGGCACCTGCAAGCTGATTCTAGGATTACATTTCTATCAACTGATCCATATATAACCTTGTTTTATGCGTTTCTGCTTAAAGACACCTTATTTAATGTAGTACACTTCTGATTCATTAACATTGACCTCACAGACAGCAGCGTATCTCACGTCTGAATGAAGCCTGTCTACTGCGTGTTTTAGCACTTCAGCACTATGCTTGGAGGACATTCTAAATCATGAGATTACCAAAAAGCATACAGATTTGGAAGAGGCAGTAGCACTGCATAGACTATAAAGTTTCCAGTCTCAGAGCCGAACAGGAAGGCAGAGCATTTGTCTCTTTGACCTTGGCCGAGGCTGTGCACCTCAGGCAACTCTGAATTTTTTGCCACTCTGTGAATGTTCACAAATGACTTTGAACACATCCCTAGTATTGATTTGGGGGTTTCAGGTCAATGTTCATGAGTGGGAGAATTTCCAAGTATAGAATCTGTGAAAAGTGAGGATTGACTGTAGTTACGTCTGTCATACCCACTGGGTTGAAGAAACTGAGGCCCGGAGAACTTCAGTGACTTGCTTAGAGTCACATGCGTCTGAGCTGGGATTCACATCCTGTTAAATTTCAGTGCCATAGAAAGAGCAGAGCCCTTCTGGGACACAGAGGTGAGTAGCAGCTGCCTGTGTGGTGTGTACTAGAGGTTGTGTTTGAAGTATGAGATTTGCTGCAGAAACACTAGGCCCGTTTTCCTGTGCTGAGGCTAGTGACACCAGATGCCAGTGGGAAAGAAGGATGGGGTGAGGGAGGGGACACCACCAACTCTAGAAGTACAATAATCTTTTATATTTGTGGAGTTTTTAATTTTACAGTGTGGACTCACATGGCCTTGGAGCTGATCAAATCATCTTCTTTTGGAAGGACTTTTACAAAATGTCGGTGAATGTGTTAGGGTCAGTGACACTTCTCAGACTGGGTGGATGGCCTGACTTCTCCCCCACAACGGGCTGTTGTGTTTCCCAGAGCCAGTTCTCTGAGCAGATCAGGATGAGCTGGCTGGCACAGCTCATCCAAGGCTTCCTGCAGAAACTTGCAGTTCACAAAGCCATTCTTGCTGGGGAGCTCTGGGAGCCCTGGGAGCCCGGGGCCAGGTGTGATTCACTCACAGGAAGCTCCTGCAGGGACACAAAAGGTTTGTACTGCAGGCAGGTGCCCTTGGCTGAAAAAATCCTCTCCCAAGTTTGGCACTTTTACCTTCTTGAAAGACAAAGGAGAACTAAGGAAGGGTCCTGGGTGCTGCTTCTAGAACCTCAGGCCCCAGAGCAAGAGGTGAGCACTTTACAGGACATCAGCATTTCAGAAGTCACAGGAATGACTTCTAGGGGTTTTCTTTCCTCTCTTTTTTTTTTTTAATCAGGTGTCACAGCTCACAGCAACCTCCAACTCCTGGGCTTAGGCCATTCTCTTGCCTCAGCCTCCTGAGTAGCTGGGACTACAGGTGCCCACCATAACGCCTGACTATTTTTTTTTGTTGCAGTTTGGCTGGGGCCAGGTTCGAACCCACCACCTGTGGTATATAGGGCTGGTGCCCTGCCCAACTTCTAAGGGTTTTCTTCCCAGGCAACCCACAGCATCCCTCTTCTGTTTTTGTGACTTGTATTACTCAGTCACAGTGACATGGGACGTTCCTTTGAAGATGAAATTCCTTTCTCTTAGACATCATGTGATCTAGGTTTCCCGGAGCTTTTTATTCTCTAGATGTCTTGAACTGATTGTATCATTACACCTTTGTTTAGAAAGATGAGGGTAACAAAGTGAGACTCTATCTCAAAAATAAATAAATAAATTCCCCTTGAATATTGGATAAAATACTTTACTCTGTTAATGACTGAAGTCCTTTTTTAGTCTGGTTAAGAAATGTTATTTTGTGCCCATTACATTAGTATACCATGCATTCTACCCTTCTGTGCCCTTTTAGAAGGAAATTGTGGTGAGACACAGTGTGTCCAAAGACACTGTACATCTAAAGAGCCCCCGGGCTCTTTGACAGTTTCCTGAATTACTTCTTACTTAGCCTTTAAACAAATTTTTTTTTCTTGCTTTTTTCTTTGCTCGTAGTCACTAATTAGAGAAAAAAATTTTTTTCTGTGAAAACTTTTGTTTGTATGTGTGATATCACAGACAAAAAACCTACAGAAATATGTACTGTGTCAAGAACAACTATAAGTGAATATGCCTGTAACCACCTTCCAGGGTGAGAGACAGCTATCGCCCCCCATCTCTGCCTCCTGATCGTATCTAGACCTTTGTGAAAGTCATCTCCTTTTTCTCTGCAACTTTACCACCTACGTATGCACCTGAAAGATGAGTCTTAGTTTTGCCTGGTTTTAAACTTCACTTAAATGAGATGAAGTTGTGTTCTCCTATGATTTAGTTGGTTTGCTCTTTGCTAAACTTTGTGAGATTCATCCATGTTGCTGTGCACAGTTCTTCTTTTTTTTTTTGGAGACAGAGTCTCAAGCTGGTAGATTAGAGTGCTGTGATACCACAGCTCACAGCAACCTCCAACTCTTGGGCTTACGTGATTCTCTTGTCTTAGCCTCCTGAGTAGCTGGGGCTACAGGTGCCTGCCAGAACACCCGGCTATTTTGTTGTTGTTGCAGTTATCATTGGTCTTTTAGTAGGCCTGGGCTGGGTTTGAACCCACCAGCCTGCGTGTATGTGGCCGGCGCCCTACTGACTGAGCTACAGGTGCCACCGCTGAGCATAGTTTGATTCATGGTTCTTATTACTTTATAGCAGATTCCATTTTGTTCCTTCATTCTGCTGTTGGTGGACTTTTGGGTGGTTTCCAGTTGGCTGTTTGGCATGATGTACACTTTAAAGTCAGCTGTCAGCATGGAAGGTGAAATTAATTGTTCATAATGGCTTCCTCCTGGTCCCCAGTTACACCAAACATTCCCCTGCCTCAGGTCAGGGCCTTTGTGCTTCCTGTCCTCCCTAACTAGAACATTTTCCTCTCGTTACCTGCACAGATGAGTCCCTTACCTTATTCAGATCTCTGCTCGAAGCCATTTTATCAGGGAGCTCTTCTGTGACCCCTTCCCTTACTCACTGGGTGTTTCTTCAGAGTCCTGGACATCATTTGACGTGAGCAAACTCGCTGATCACCCGCCTCCTCCCACAAGACTGTGCCTGACCTTTGTACATGTAAGCAGCTAAAAATGTTAAGTGTGTGTGAGCTTGATGACACAGATTCCAGCCTCATCTCTATAGTTCACAGACCTGTGAACTTGGGAAAACAAGAGTTCATTTGTTCAAGACAGAGTCTCACTTTGTCGACCCTGAGTAGAGTGCTGTGGCATCATAGCTCACAGCAACCTGAAACTCTTGGGCTCAAGTGATTCTCTTGCCTCAGCCTCCCAAGTAACTGGGACTACAGGTGCCCTACACGATGCCCTGTTATTTTTAGAGCCGGGGTCTCACTCTTGCTCAGGCTGGTCTCGAACTCCAGAGTGCAAGTGATCCGCCCTGCCCTGCCCCAGCAAAAAGTTTTGATCATCCGTGATGCAGCAGGCCCTGCTCTGAGCCTTTGAAATGCATCACTGCGTGTTACAAACCCAGATCCTGGTCCTTGTGGGACTTGAATTCTAGTTGTGGTGGTGGTGCTGGTGAGGGGGCACAATAAACAGTGAACATGGTAAACTAGGAGATAAATGGCAGTGTAGGAAACAGAAGAGGCGGAGCAGGGAGGGGCAGGCCGCACTGAGGAGGTGGTGTTTAAACAAAGATTTGAGGGAGGGGAAGGAGTGAGACAAACAGATATCTGGAGGAAAACATAGACAGGTGGGTCAGCTAGTGTGGGGGCCACACTCGGAGGTCAGGATGTGACTCATGGGCTCAGGAACAGCCTAGAGGCCGATGGTCAGGGTGTCATTGTGTGCCTGTGCCACTGCAGGACTTAGGCTTATACTCTAGGCCAGATGGGAGGGTTTTGAGCTGGGGGATGAGGGATCTGATTTACACATTTAAAGAACCACTGGGTGTTGTGTTAAGAATAGAGCTGGTGGGAGGCAATAGGAGAAAGAAGTAGATGAGTGGAAGAAAAACAATTGCAGGAGTTCTCGTCCTAGACATGAGAAGCCTTGGCTCAGGGTGGTGGCAGACGTGGATGTGCTTTGACCGTAGAGCCCATAGGATTTTCTTCCTGCTCAGGTGCAGGGGTTAGGGAGGTGGGGGTGACTTCGGGGTGCTAGTGATGACTAGAATTCAGGGTCTCGCCTGAGCAATGGGAATCCGCCTAAGCCCAGCAGTTGGAGGTTGCTGTGAGCTGTGTGATGCCACAGCCCTCGACCCAGGGCGAGAAAGTGAGACTGTCTCTACAAAAAAAATAAATATCAACACATGAGGAATATTCCCCCCTGTAGCTGTCTCCCCAGCTGAGACTTCTCTCCCAAATTTCAGACTTCCCATCTTACTTGGATGTCTAACAGACACAAGCTCAAGGTGACCCCACTAATCCCAACTGTCAACAGCCTGTGTGCTCAGATGACAGCTGCCTCAGCCTCCGGGTGGGAAGCTGAACCGGGAGGAGCACACGAGAGAGGGGTGTGAGCCAGACAGGGGCCCCGTGCTCTTTGTCCTTCACGTTGAGGCAGGACGTACCTCTGATGTCGAGGGGGCCGTGCGTTTATGAGATATGTGCTGAGAAGAGTCCAGAATGGATGGAACACTGCAACTTGGGGATGAAGAATTAGATCAACTAAGTAAGAGAAAACAGCTGCAGCGTCTGTCTTGGAAGCAGTCAAGAGAGAAAAAGGGGAGAGGAAGAAAGAGAAAGAAAGAGGAGAGGAGGAGGGAAGAAAGGAAGAAAGGCAAGGAGGAAAGGGAGGGAGGGAGGACAGAAGGCAGGCAGGAAGGAGGAGGGAAGGCAAGGCTGGAGAGGGAAAAGGTTTCACCTGCTCTTTCCCAGGGAAGTTTCAATGGAAGGGGGAAAGGGTAGGTCTAGAAGTCGGGGTGACAAACTAGCCAGTTCCTAGTGGGGAATCAGACGAAGAGGCTTTGAGTAGTCCAGGGTCTGGAACAGAAAGCCTCCCTAGGTCTGTTTTTCTAGACCTTGGGTTACTGTTTACGGGAGATTTTCCATTTTTGCTGTTTTCAGATTTTCCATCTTAGCAACCCTCAGCCTATAGGGTAAGAGTAAAGTCGCAGGAAGTGCTGGTGTCAGCAGTCAGCCTGTATGCACAGCGTTTTGTGGGGCTTTCCGAAATCTCTTACAGGCAGCCCTGTTGGTATGAGGAATCCTGGGAAACTCTTGGTAAATCGTTGTAATGCTGAGTAGCACTTTGGAACCATGTGCCCTGGGCAGAGGCTACTACTTCTAAACCTTGAGTCTCCTGTTTGCCATAGATCATGTTGAAATTAAAGACTCCAGATCAATTGTTTCTCGTGCTCCTGTGGTGAAATCTGAGACACTTTCACCCTGTCCTTTGAGAGTAAAAGCAGCTTCTGCTTAGCAGGTAACATCAGAGTGACCTCTCATAATGCCTAAAGTTAATAAAATATTCATCAGCAGCAGATGGTGACCAGAGGCAAAACAGCTGCTCTCCATTTTTTTTTCGTAATTATACTCATTTCTTAATAGTTTTGAAATTTACCATTGCATCATGCACTTTTTTTTTTTTTTTTTTTTAGACAGAGTCTCAATCTGTCACCCTGGATAGAGTGCCGTGGCATCACAGCTCTCAGCAACCTCAAACTCTTGGGCTTAAGCGATTCTCTTGCCTCAGCCTTCCAAGTAGCTGGGACTGGCGCCCAACACAGCACCTGACTTGTTTTTTTGTTGTTGTTGTTGCAGTTGTCATGGCCTGGGCCAAGTTGGAACCGCAGCCTGGGTGTATGAGGCCGGTGCCCTCCCCAGGAGCTATGGGCGCTGCCTCACTCTCCATTTCTTTAGAACCTTTAGGAATCAGTCCCAGGGAGGGAGAGAAAGCTAAGCTTCTGACTTGTAGCCTTTCTCCTGTTCTTCCTTCCAGGGCTTCTCCAGCTGGACCTCAGGGCCTTTGCTCTGCATTCCCTTTAGGCACCCTTTGTGGTCTGGGACATACTGAGCTTCCCAAGCTGCTGCTTCTCTTCAGGCTGTTTGCTGTAGGTTTTTCTCTGTTCTGGTCTCTTTGCCTGATGGGTTCAAAGTTTAAAACCTGGTGCCTTGGCCAGGTGGCACAGCGAGAGTGAAGGGATAGGCTGGGATGGGGGCAGAACAGGACCCGGGTCTACAGGGTGGGGTGGCCATCACAGGTACCACCCATCCTGCAGGATGAGCTTGTGACCCTCATGCATTTTCACTGTGACCAGTACTTTGCAAAAAATTCTTAGTGTTTTATTTTAACAGTAGAACTCCACCTTTCCTGTGCCCTGCAGAAACCTGTCTGGTACGTACTGAATAAGACGATCCTGGCATTGGGTGCAAGGTCCAGGAGGAGGGGGGTGGCGGGGCAGAGCGGGCCAGGCCGTGCTGGGGGCCCGAGAGCTTGTAGGAACCTGGCTGCTGGGAGGCATTGCTTGTCCAGGCCAGAGCACTTGGCTCTCTCCCCCACTTCACTATAGTCCTAGTGTCAGTGACAGGGCAGAGGTGGAGACTAGTCAAAGGACACCAAATCACCCCCCCTCATTAGGGCAGGCTAGATGTGGGAGACTCGGGGACACTTACATTCCACAGACACAAGCAAGTCTGACCTTCCTGTACAGAGTCACTCCAGTTTGTAGATGAAGGGTAGGAGTTTGGTGTTTTACTATGGCTGGAGGCGTGTGTGTGTGTGTGTGTGTGTGTGTGTGTGTGTGTGTGTGTAAGGAGGGAGAGGAAGTAGAGAGAGATAGGAACAGCTGGGGAGAGGAGAGAGAGTCAGAGATGAAGACAGGAAAGAGAAGCGGGAGAGAGGGGGGTAGGTTGTGAGAAGTTGGAGGACTGACCAGGGAGGCAGTTATGAAGATTTTCTCAAAACAGGAAAAGAAATTTTGGTTTAGCAAAGCAAATGGTGGCTGGATTATTCCTGGTCAGATGTCCTTTTCGTTGATTATTCAGGTAGATACTGGCTCATTTCTAAACCTCCTGCTTCAGGGAGATTTTTAAAAGTGGTGCCCATGAGTTGTGCCTGGGATTCCCTTCAGCAGATTGGGGTCCCCGTGTGGTTTCTCCTGCTCAGAAAGGACTTTTAAAGCAGCTGTTCCATGCCAGACCTTGCGTGGTGATCTCTGGAGGAGAAGAAATGCTGGATACAATCCTTCCCTGTAGGGAACATATCAACCTGGAGAGGAGACAAGACTTAGAAAAATGAAACAAATGTGGGGAAAGATGCAAGCACCAGGGTCTCATTGCCCCACAGGTGAATCTGCGCCATCGGCCGCCATGCTCGCAGCTCCTGGGGCCGGCCAAGCCAGGTCGGGGCAGAAGCCCTGGGCGTCACTGGTTTGCCCTGGAAGCAGCCACACACGGTCATTATCCGAGCATGTTCCATGCAGGGCATTTGGGTAGCCAGTGGCTGCTCTGAGACGCCTCATCAGGGACCTCATGCCGGCAGGATCGCCAGCTGGCCCAGGAGAAGCCAAGCACCTCGCCCATGTGTATCCACTGATGGCCCCACCCTCTGCCACAGTGGGTGGCTTAGCCCCAGGAGGGAGTGTGGCGCCCGTGGTTTAGGCACTGAACATACAACGCAGTGGTGGCTCATTTATCATAAACCCTAGAAAGAAACTGGGGTCTGTGCACCCCTCTGGTGTCCACCTGCTGTTTGATACTCTTATGTCACTGATACTTCCTCCTTGACGCACCTGTTCTCTCCACTCTCGTTTCCCTAAGGCCTGTCCTCCCTCCCGGGTCTCTGTCGGTGCCTCTGGTCCTCTGATGTGCTCCTGTGGTGCTGGGACATGCGTGTCCATTGCTCTACGGCTACATCCCTGGCCCCTCTCTGAACATCCTGCAGGCTCAAAGGGCAGCCTTAGCTTCTGTGTCCCAGTTAGAGGCTTCGCCTCAGAGCTCTTGGAGCCCTCTGTCTGGCACCTCCATGCTGCCCCCAGGGGCTGGTGGAATCAGGTCCTCTCACTTCCAAGCTCACTGTCCTTTCCCTGTTCTCACTCTCGCCTTCATCTCAGCCACTGACCCTAACCCTAACCCTAACACTGTTTTGAAACTTTTAACATTAAGTGTCTATTAGTTTAGATAGAGGCCCACCTCTCCTGTGCTTCGAAGCATCCTCCTGTAGCCCTAACAAAGGTTGGAATGGAGCAGCTGCTCTGCTTGGGGTTCTGTCCCCAGCCACGGGAGCCATCTCTTCTCCACTCCTGCCCCCCGCAGCCCCCACCTCCCCGTATGGCCCTGACACTAGGACCTCAAGGAATGTGGCATGAGAACCACACCTGCCCCCGTGTGACAGTTGACGGTAAAAACCTCCTAAACCGGTGGTTGTCAGCCTTCCTAAGGCCGCAGCCCTTTAATACGGTTCCTGTGGGTCTCGACCCACAGGCTGAGAACCGCTGTCCTAAACGATCTTCTTCCTTCTTCACCCAGATTTGCTCCTCTAAAACCCAGACCTGACAAGGCTCAGGCTCAGAACCCTTTTGATAACTTGTCACAGTTCACAGAATGAAGCCTGGACTCCAGCACTATCCTCGGTCTGTCCCCAAATTACCTTTTCTTCTCCATGTCCTCCGTCTCCCTGGCTCTGTGCACCATGTTTGGTCAGCAGGCGGGATTCCTGGAAATCCCCAGCTGTGGGCTCCTGCTCGAGCTGATCCCGCTTCCGGGAAGACCTTTGCCCTGGCTTCTCTTCCTGGGGAAAGCCCGTGCGGTCCTCGGGTCAGGCTGTGATCAGAGGGCACACCCGTGAAACCTCTCCTGATCATCCTTCCTATCACTTCTTTCGCTCTGCTCTTTCAACGTTTTGTGTGTACTCTAAAAGAACTGTCCTTTTCTCATGGCACCATAGTCATGTTAAAGGCAGAGGTGATGTCCTGTTTATTGTCACATCCCCAAAGCACACCGCCCGTATTCAGCAGGCATCCATTCTGTGCTTGTTGAGTGAATGAATGAACGGGACATGCTCACTAATATCGACGTGGGCAGGGCACCCAGGTATCATTTGTCTGCTCTTTCACTGGCTCATCTTGCTGAAGAAGACCCCGGCTGTGGGGCTGTGTGTGTCCTAGCCAGTGCAGTGACAGTCAGCCCCAGTGAACACAGTGCAGTGCTGACAGTGTTGTGGCTGAGCCATGTCTGTGTCCCTGTAAGTTGCTCCTTTCCCCTGGGGACCAGTTACTCTGCCCAGTCCCTGACCCGTACTACCAGAGGGATGCGAGGAGCAGGGTTCGGAGTAAGTCTCCAAGCCCTGCCTGGATTCAGGTCTCCGACCTTGTTGGCCAAGGTTGCAACACCCTCTCCCCACTTATCACCCCCAATTTTACAAGTAAACCCTGGTTGTCTTCCCAAGCCTGAGACTGTGATTGTGCACCCCATCACTAGCACCAGAACCTGTCCCTTGCTGGGTGGGTTCCTGCTGCCAAGCCCCAACCCGGTGACTGGCACTTGGCTTCCTGTAGTGAGATCTCCCTGGCTGGTGCTGGCTTCTGAGGATCTGATGTTTGTTGACATGGTCACATTTCCATTGGCCCAGCTGTCAGTCACTCTTGTCCTCCTCCCGGCTGCCTCTCTAGGTGTCTCTTGCCTGTTCTCTGTTTCCTTCCCTCTTGTGCCCGTGTGTTCACCAGCCTGTGGTCCTGGGCGTCCTGACTCTGCCTCTGAGTGTAGCATCTCTGACCACGCAGGGGAATGTGGCCCTCCCCGTCCCTGCTGGGTTCATCTCCACGTCCCTTGGGTTCTACCTTACCTAGCCCTTCACGGTGCCCTTTTCTTTTGCCATCGCTCTCATCACATTGTCATCTCTCACCCCCACAACTCACCTGCATCGTAATGAACCTCCCGAAACTACCCTTGCTCCCTTCAAGCCAAGGTCTGGAGAGCTAAGGTCTCCACACGTTAGCCAGATGTGAGCCTTTTGAAGATGTGATACTGTTCGTGTCACACTATGGTCCTGCTTAAAACCCTTCCAAGTCTTGCCATGCATTTAGCAACAAAGACCACAACAGAAGACTGGCAGAAAACTTGGCCCACAATCTAGCCCCGTATCTAGCCCCAAGCTGCTGCCGCCCGAGCTTCCCTTCCGTTCTCTGGCCAATGCCTCCTTTCTTCTAACAAATACCACACATTTCCTCCCACTCTAGCCTTTGAACTTGCCCTTTCTTTTGCCTGCAACTCTATTCCTGTCTTTTTTTTTTTTTTGAGACTCTCACTTTGTCGCCCTCAGTAGAGTACTATAGCATCATAGCTCATAGCAACCTCCAACTCTTGGTCTCAAGCGATTCTCCTGCCTCAGCCTTCCCAGTAGCTGGGACTACAGGCACCCGCCACAATGCCTGGCTATTTTTAGAGACAGGGTCTCGCTCTTGCTCAGGCTGGTCTTGAACCTGTGAGCTCAGGGCAGTCTACCTGCCTTGGCCTCCCTGATTGCTAGGATTAAGGCATGAGCCACCGTGCCTGGCCTATTCTTGTCTTTTAATTTAAAGCTCAGGCACCTCCTGGTGACAACGCCTCCCCAAGCCGCCTCCACTAGGATTTTCTATCAACATCTTGTACATGCTCTCCTAGCTTCCCAGTTCCCTCTTCAGGGCACTTATCTCAGCTTTTATTTGATAGTCAGGGATCATTCACTGCTGTGTTTCCCATACAGACTCTAGCGAGGTCCAAGGATGGGGTCACGTCTGTTTTGCTCACGGTTTTATTGAGCCTGTGATTAACATTTAGTCAGTGCATCATACATATTATTAGAAGTAGGTTGCCCCAGTGTGGCCCTACCTGTCCTTCCCGCGGAAGTTGTCTGGGGCTGTGTACAGGTGTGTCCTCGACGTGACTCCCTGTCACTGACCTCCTCCAGGAGCCCGGACACAGGTGCTGCCTATGAAGGAAAAATTGTACAACAGAAGCACAAAACAGGCCTGCTGAAATTTATACTCCGTGTCCTGCACTGTTCACTGAAAGCGTGTGATGTGTATATTTTATTCCTTAATTTTCTTAGTGTAAGGGATTTGATAGATACTGTATATCATGGTACTGTAAGTTTGCTATGCTTTCTTGAACTCAAGAGCTGGTTAAAAAGTCCATTTCTTTATGTTGTATTCTTCTTTTTCTTTTCTTTTCTTTTTTTTTTTTTGACACAGTCTCACTCTGGTGCTCTAGGCTAGAGTGTGATAGCATCACAGCTCACAGCAACCTCCAAGTCCAGGGCTCAAGAATTCTTTTTACTTTTTCTGAGACAGTCTTACTCTGTTGCTCCAGGCTAGAGTGCCATGGCATCATAGCTCACAGCAATCTCAAACTCCTGGCTTTAAGAGATCCTCTTGTCTTTGCCTCCTGTGTAGCTGATACAACAGGTGCCTGCCACAATGCCCAGCTAGTTTTTCTATTTTTAGTAGAGACAGAGTCTTGCTCTTGTTCAGGCTGATCTGGAACTCCTGCTAGCAATCCACCTGCCTCCCAGAGTGCTAGGATTCCAGGCCTGAACATCATGCAAGAATTCTTCTCTCCATTGTATTACTTGCTTTGCGCTGGAATTCAGTGCTGAGTTTTATGTTTAACTGCAGTAATTACTTCTGCTAAGGTACCTAGGTACCTCTCTATTCCCTGCTGTTTTTAAAGTGGTAGTTTTGGGCCAGGCCTGGTGGCTCACATCTGTATATAATCATAGCACCTGGGAGGCTGAGGCAGATAGATTGCCTAAGCTCACAGGTTCAAGAACAGCCTGAGCCAGAGTGAGTGAGACCTTGTCTCTAAACATAGCTGGGCATTGTGGCAGATGCCTGTAGTCCCATGTACTCGGGAGGCTGAGGCAAGAGGATCGCTTGAGCCTAGCAGTTTGAGGTTGCTGTGAGCTGTGACACCATGGCGCTACCAAAGGTGACAAAGTGAGACTCTGTCTCAAAAAAAAAAAATTATAGTTTTTGGTTTATTTTCATTGTACTATTGTGATATGTTTGATTATTCAGACCTTTTTGATGTAAATATACATGATGTATTTTTATTTGTAATGCATGTTGTATGTTCAATAACATTTTATAACAGAGACTCCTAATCCTCCCGTTTTTGTACTATAGTGATAGCAGTCCATATTCCTCATTTGGAGCAACTCTGGCAAGGGATGATGAAAAGAATTTATGGAGTATGCCCCATGATGTGTCCCACACCGAAGCAGATGACGACAGAGTCCTGTACAATTTGATAGTCGTTCGTAATCAGCAGGCCAAAGACTCAGAGGTAAGCCCCCTTGGACGTCTCGCTGTGCGCAGATAGTGACGTAGAGTGATCAACAGTCATTTCGGAAAAGACCAGCTTGCAGTAACGAAAAGATGAAGGCTGAGATATTTGAAGTGAAAGGCAGATATTTTAGCAGCATCTATTATCATCCATTATCTATAGCCACTAATTATAGCTAGTCTTGATTGATGTGCTTAATATAAAGATAAGACTCATTTCTTATTATTACCTTCATGATACAAATGACACGAGAGGCGATGCTGTTGAAGAATGTGAAGAAATTTATCATCTCCAATGACATCAGTGCTCCACTTCTCATTGTCCAGTGGTTTAGCAAGCTGCAGTTAGGTGATTCAGACTGAAGGGTGCAGGGAGCTTTGTGGTTGTTGCTAATTCTTAATTATCGAGGCCAGAGTTAGGTTTTTTTCCCTGTTTGAGGCTTCTTAAATTATGATGTTGACCAGATAGCAGTGGAGATAATTTTTGATTTTAATTATTTGAGATAATTTTTGTCATAAGCCTTGAACCTTCATAACAACTCTCAATCCAAAGGTATCTGTGTGGGGGCACTGGAATATAGAAAGGAGAGAACTTGGTAAGTTAAGAAAAAACAGCAAAGAGGATTGTGTTTGTTTCTTTCCTTCCGAAGCAGTGTTAGAGTACATGTAGAACACAAGATCAATTTCCAAATCATGCCCCCTAGCTTTTCCAACCTCTGTGTTTATCTGTTAGCTCTGAGTAGACGCCGCTACGAGAGCACCCTGCTTCTTTCTTTGTACCTGACAGTAGTGGAGAGGAGTAGGGAGACAGAACCCCAGGCTCTGGCTCTGAAGAAAACACCAGTGCATGTAGTGGGGAGGGGCCTAAACGCCCCCTCTATTCCCTAAGTTTCTTTTTCTTTTGAGACAGTTTCATTACGTTGCCCTCAGTAGAGTGCTGGGGCGTCACAGCTCACAACAACCTCCAACTCTTGGGCTTAAGAGATTCTCTTCTCCTGATTTGCTGGGACTATAGATGCCCAGCACAACACCTGGCTGTTTTTTTTAGAGAGGGGGATCTTGAACTCCTGAGCTCAGGCAGTCCACCCACCTCAACTGCCCACAGTGCTAGGACTACAGAGGACTACAGGCCAATTTCTTTCTTTTTTTTGAGACAGAACTTCAAGCTGTCACCCTGGATAGAGTGCTGTGGCATCAGCACCTCCAATTCCTGGGCTTAAGCGAATCTCTTGCCTCCGCCTCCCAAGTAGCTGGGACTACAGGTGTCCGTCACAACGCCCGGCCATTTTTTGGTTGCAGCCGTCATTGTTGTTTTGTTTGGCGGGCCCCGGGCTGGATTCGAACCCGCCAGCTCAGGTGTACGTGGCTGGCGCCTTAGCCTGCTGTGCCACAGGCGCCGAGCCTACAGGCCAATTTCTATTTTTCCCCACATGACATACATTAGCAGGAGGTGAAAACTTTTAAAGTGCCATGTGGTCCTTGTCATTTTATTCTGGTGTGACTTGGATGCCTTTGAGGGATAAAGGTGAGAAGTCACCGAGTGGGGGAAGGGCTGATGGCTGCCTGAGGCCCAGGACAGGGCTGGCTGGAGAGTCCTGTGTGGCTGTTGATGAGTTGCATCCCTCTGATGCAAGCCTGCTGCTGCCAAGAATAGTGCTCCCAGGCTGTCCTTCCTGAGCACATGGTATGTGTGGCCTTGTTTTTCCTTTAATGGGAAGAGCAACTATATTATGCTGACTAATTAGCATTTCTGCTGATGCAAATGGAACCAGGACTTTACTTTTCTTCCTCTTCATCCCCATCCTGCCTAAAGCAGTAACAGCAGCAGGGGCATAATGTACAGCACCTTTTTCTCTCTCTCTCTGATGTGAGGGCCTTTTGGAGGTGGGCCGGGAGTGCTCCCTGGAGGAGTGCCTGCCTTTCTGCCCTAATTCTCTCAACTTTTCAAAAGAAAGTGGAGGAGGCAATGTGAGGCTACAAAGCACTCAATAGCACAGCTTCCAGACTGGCTCATTGTGTCTTTTCTGGGCCAGGCCAGCACGAGGGGCCCTCCAGAAGGCTTTTCCTGCTCCTCGCCTAGGGAATAAGTCAAACTTGATTGTGGGGATTACCAAGACAGCAATGAAATAAGCAACATGAGGACGTGATGATAATTATTATGAAATGAATCGAAATATTTCTCATAGTGCTTCCTTTTTTTTAAGTATAAAAGTAAAATGGCTAAAAAGTTGTTTATCTCTACTTCTAAAATTTTGAAATGAACACATACATTAGTGAATCTATTCATTTTCCACACAGATTGGATCATATATTACACACTTAGCTTTTTTCCAGTTAATATATATTGGATATATTTCCATTTCGGTGTGGCTAGAGTTACCTTATTGCTTTCAAGAACTCTAGTGTTTTCTTTTTTTTTTTTTGTAGAGACAGAGTCTCACTTTATCGCCCTGGGTAGAGTGCCGTGGCATCACACTGCTCACAGCAACCTCCGGGCTTAAGCGATTCTCTTGCCTCAGCCTCCCTAGTAGCTGGGACTACAGCGCCCTCCACAGCGCCCGGCTATTTTTTTGTTTTGCAGTTCGGCCGAGGCCGGGCTTGAACCCGCCACCTTCGGTATATGGGGCCGGCGCCCTACTCGCTGAGCCACAGGAGCTGCCCAACTCTAGTGTTTTCTTGCGTGGACTTACCATCACTTACTGGCCAGTCCCTATTGACATATAAGCTGATCTTGCTGTTAGGAACAATACAATAGTGGGCATCTGTATATACTTACATGATCTTCTATAGTTTCTTCAGACATAGAACTGTAGGATCAAAGTCTGTTTGTTTGTTTGTTTATTTGTTTATTTATTTGGAGACAGAGTCTCATTGTCACCCTGGGTAAGAGTGCCATGGCCTCATAGCTCACAGCAACCTTCAAACTCCTGGGCTAAAGTGATCCTCTTGCCTCTGCCTCCTAAGTAGCTGGGACTATAGGTGCCCATCACCATGCTTGGACAGTTTTTCTATTTTAGTAGAGATGGGGTCTGTGTCTCGCTCAGGCTGGTCTCAAACTCTTGAACTTAAGCAATCCACCTGCCTCTGCGTCTCAGAGTGCTGAGCCACTGCACCCAGCCAAAGTATGTGTATTTAAAATGTTGGAATTGTGATGCCACTTTCGGGTGGGGAACTCAGAGGTTGAATCTCAGATCCCTCTAGGGAATAACAAGGCAGTAACATCAGTGAGCATCATTCCCAGTGAGTGGAATTGGAAACTCATACTGCTTTTAAGGCAGATGTGAAGCTCCAGACAGCTGTTGGCTGTGTTGAGAATGTGGTCCTACAAATGCAGGAACTTTTGCATTTTTAAAAGAAGCAGAAAATCCCAATTTTCATGTAAGAGGTCCAGATTTAAAAATGATAACTTACATTTACAAGTGTGTCAGCTAAATAAAATATAGTAGAACCTATGTAAGTTATTCACCTAAGGGTCTGTAACAATCTTTCAACATATGTTTGTGTTCAACATAAGGAACTAGGCTTACTGTACAGTGAGTACATGTGGTACATTTTCAGTCTATGAAAATTTTTCCAACTTAAGGAGGTGGTCAATTTTAGAGGTTCTGCTATATGTTTCTGGGTCACAGATATATAAGGACATCTATAGAGAGCACTACTGCTTATAACTGATATTTTGTTCAGGATGATTGAAAATGATTTTGAAGGTAAAGGTGGGAAGTTGGCAGGAGGCTATTTTAAGTTTGAGCAAGTTCCATATCTATTATTATTGCTTGTTTTCTTTGCCACACAGGATAACATTGGTATAGATTTTAATAAAACAAAAGATTTTGATTTCAAAGAAAATCAAATTCTTTCTCCCGAAGAATAAGGAACCCTAGATATTTTTGAACCATGCAGTTTAGAAGCTAAACAAGGTATTAGGGGAGGCTGAATGTGATGTTTTTTCTTTGAGCAGCCACAGTACAGAAGACCTGGGATGTCCATATGTGGAATTCTCTGAATAATGAAAAATAATTTCAAAACAATGTGTGTACTACTTATATTCCCCTATTGACACTGCTGTGTTAAGGCTAAGTTTATGGTGTTCCAAGTCAGAAAAAACAAGGAGAACAAATAATGAAACAAGGGGTAAACTTAGAGTGCAGTGTCAAAAAATATCAATTTTTACATAAAACATTATTTGAATCACATAGACAGAATCCACTTTTTTTTTTTGAGACAGAGTCTCATTTTGCCACCCTCGGTAGAGTGTAGTGGTGTCACAGCTTACAGCAACCTCCAAATCCTGGGCTTAGGCAATTCTCTTGCCCCAGCCTCCCAAAAAGCTGGGACTATAGGCACCCACTACAATGCCTGGTTATTTTTTTGTTGCAGTTTTGGGGAGGCTGGGTTCAAACCCGCCACCTTTGTTCTATGGGGTTGGCGCCCTACCCATGAGTCACAGGCGCCACCCGACAGAATCCACTGTTTCGTTTACACAAACCTTCAAGAGCTGATGGAGGCTTATACCTATAAACCCAGCACTTTGGGAGGCTGAAGTGGGAGGATCATTTAAGACAAAGAGTTTGAGACCAACCTGGGCAACAATAGTGAGACCCTATCTTTATAAACAAAATTTAGCTGGGTTTAGTGACATATCCCTGTAGTTGTATCTTCTTGAGAAGTTGAGGCAGGAGTTTCTCTTGAGCCCAGAAATTTGAGCCTGCAGTAAGTAAGCTATGATAGTGTCACTGCATGCTAGCCTAGGTGACAGAGACCCTGTCTCAAAAAAAAAAGAAAAGAAAAGCTGATGGAAAACAGATCTTTAATGGAAGAAAGGATGTATTTGCAGACTTCCAAGTAGTGGAAAAATTAATGTTCTTTTAATGATGCTGTAATGCAGTGGTTCTCAGCCTTCCTAATGCCTCCTAATGCACAACCCTTTAATACAGTTCCTCATGCTGTGGTGACCTCCAACCATAAAATTATTTTTGTTGCTACTTCATAACTCTAATTTTGCAACGGTTATGAATCATAATGTAAATATCTGATATGCAGGATGTATTTTCATTGTTACAAAGGGATCGCTACCTACAATTTGAGAACCACTGCTATAATGTCTTTATGCTTGACTAAGAAATAGTAAACAACCTCAAAACCATGTCACTAAATCATTATCCTTCTGTTCGCTCTCATTAAACTAGTTGTACTTTATATAACACGTTCTGTTCTAGGAAGCTCAATAATTGCTAATGAGATGTGAATGCACCTTATTTATTTATTTAGTAATAATTGTAATCAAATTGAGTGATCTTATTCTCCAGGATATTTGTAGTAATGAAAACAGTGCCAAACTGCCTAAGCACTTTGCTTATATTAACTATGTCCTTTTAACAACTCATTGGAGAAGATACCATTATTATTTCCCTCTTAATAACTTATCCAAGACCACACAGCTGTGGAATTTGCAGCAAGGATTTGAATCTAGGCTTTGTGAATGCAGAAAATCATAAAATGTATGATGAAATCGTGAAAGAGGAACAGATACTATCTGTGATGAAATTTAGATTTCAAAATGCATGAGCCAAATCTACCCCGTGATTTGTTAGTACCAGTGCATACGAGGGGCATTCTCATATCACTGGGATGAGAGCAGTGTTTGGCTTGAGGATGGGGACCACGTTTCCGGAAGTGTTCCCAGGCATAACACGCGTTCCCCAGCTGGTAGAGACCTGTTCATAGAGACCTGCTGATTCCCCAGGCTTCTGTTTTGTTTCCTCCAACATGTTTTACTCTGCTCTGCTTCATCCCTTCTTCCCCTTGCTTAGTCTTCTCTGACCTGTGTTACTGGGGTCTCTTCCGATGGTTTGGCAGCAATTCCTTTAAGAGTTTGCACATACCTTCCACATTTCACTCTGCTAAAAAAGCTTTTACACTTTTGATTATGAGAATATGTGCTAAATATCAGATCATTCTCATACACAATCTCATGCACTGTTTTGGTACAAAAATAGATGATGTTTATTTGGCATAACGAGAGATAGAAATTCCGTGCTTACTTTTAGAGCTATCAAGTAATTGCATGCAGTTCTCAAGGCACGTGTCTGCCCAGCAGTCCCTGGGGTGGGCTGGGGCAGAGGGGCGGATTTTCTCATCAGCAGGCCCCACATGACCACCAGATGCCTGTGCGGCTGACTCCCATGAAAGCCACACTCTGCCAGACCCTGGGGGACAGGTAAATATTATTTTTTAAAACTACAGAGGCACTATTTCATACAATTATTACATGTCAGCTAAAAAGGAAAAAAAAGAAACAAAACTGAGGAGGCATGACCATAAATTTATAGTACTTTGTTCTTCCTGTGCAGCAGGACCACCTGCTGCCAAAGTACTGCTAGGTCTTGTAAATAGTTTCTATAACATGTTTAAAATAGCAACAGATCACACACCCTTAGCCTATGGTGTCTTTAATGCAAAAAGGGGCTAGGCAGCAGAGCTGATGGGAATACCTGGTGGGACAGCGTGAGAACGGGCAAAGGGGTTGAACTGATCACGTACCAGCAAAGTAATCCTAAAAGGTTGGAGAACCAGATATTCCAGTGTGTCTCTGGTGACTGTCTCGGCAGGTCTCCAGGAAGAGGACAAGGCCCTCTGCTTCAGGATTGTCTGATTTCTCTACAAGCAGGTGAACATGGGCTGCGATTGGAACCACGGAGGAGCAAAATAACAGTAGAAAATTGAGGCAGTTCTATATTGAGTTCCTTCAAATGCCTCTTTTTTTTGAGGTCTGGATTACTGAATGCATTTATTCTTTATTTTACTTTGCTAGTGACTATTTGGGTTTAGAGGACTTGGGGCATAGGTGGACTCTAAAAGCTTACTGGAAGTTGAGCACGGTGGCTCATGCTTATAAGCCTAGCATTCTATGAGACCGAGACGGTGGATCGCCTGAGCTCACAGGTTCGAGACCAGCCTGAGCCAGAGCAAGACCCTGTCTCTAAAAATAGGCAGGTGTTGTGGTAGGAGCCTGTAGTCCCAGCTACTTGGGAGGCTGAGGCAAGAGAATCGCTTGAGCCCAAGAGTTTGAGGTTGCTGTGAGCTATGATGCTACAGCACTCTACTGAGGGTGACACAGTGAGGTGTCTCAAAAACAAAAAGTTTACTGACATCTGAGAATCAAGGGTTATTGCCCACTGTTTTCTAGGTAATTAATATTATTGAGTATTCTACTATGGGCAAAGCAGCATGCTGACCAGACAAACACTGAATTCTCCCAGTAACCCTTTGAAGGAAGCATTTTGACTCATATGATTAGACACTTTTAGTCATCAGTACAAGGTGTTGGAGGAAATGACTGGGAGAATTGGACTCCCAGCCCAGGTCTCTTCTCTATGAGCCAGAAACCTGTACGACTTCAAACACTTACTCCAGTCTCTTTAGTGAGTTTAAAAAGCTTCAGTGGAACCTTTTTTGGTCAAAGGTAAGGTTACTAAATAAATGGATGTTGGCTCCCTGCCTCTTAGGCACTCTGGTTGTGTGTTTGCTGATCATTACTCACTTCGTGCCAGATGAATCACAGAGTGACCAATTTTGGTGTTTGATGAGTATCCACCTGTGTTGGGCACTGCATGTGACATGTCCCTGAGGCTTTTGCACCATTCTGGATGCTAAAATCTGCTGGATTACTCCAGGAGGGAGACCTTCCGTTCATCTGTCTGTGATGTTTCCTGTATTCTTTGCTCACTTTCTCCCTTAAAAAATATATAATAAGCATTTCTGGAGATTAGCATGGAGAGAATCAAAGTTTCCTACCAAGTAGGTATCCCGTCTGTGCTGCCTGCGCGCCAGCAGAGTGGGGGCGACAGACACCGGCACACTCGGTATAGGTGTGTGAGCGTTGTTAGCAGTTCAGGGGTGCGCGGTGGGGAAGAACGTGGGCTTGGGAGTCGGGCAGCTTTGTGGATGAGAGTCAGACCTCTGCTGTTCTAGTTCTAGTTAGATCACTTTAGGTATCACACTGTTTGTTGTCAATTGAGTCTTACCTAAGTGGGAAGAGGGGCACTAATACTAAGTGTGCCAGGCCAAAGGTATAAATTAGGGCTGCCCTAGACAAGTTGGGATGTATGGTTGCCTATTTTTATTATAAAGTATACATAACAAAATTTACCTTTTTTTTTTCTTTCAGGCAGAGTCTCACTTTCCTGCCCTTGGTAGAGTGCTATGGCATCACCGCTCACAGCAACCTCAAACTCTTGGGCTTAAGAGATTCTCTTGCCTCAGCCTCCCAAGGAGCCGGGACTATAGGCGCCTGCCACAATGCCTGGCTATTTTTTTTTTATTGTTGCAGTTGTTGTTGTTTAGTAGACCTGGGCTGGGTGTATATGTATGTGGCCGGTACCCTAAGCACTGAGCCCCAAATTTACCATTTTGATCATTTTAAAATTAATTTGTAAAATTAAGGGGCATTTAATAAATTTATATTTTTAGGGAACTGTTATCACCATCTATCTACTGAACTTTTTCATCTTTCCAAACTGTTACTCTGTAGTTTTTTTTTTTTTTTTTGTGATAGAGCCTCAAGCTGTCACCCTAGATAGAGTGCTGTGACATCACAGCTCACAGTAACCTCCAATTCCTGGGCTCAAGTGAATCTCCTGCCTCCGCCTCCCAAGTAGCTGGGACTACAGGTGCCTGCCACAACGCCCGGCCATTTTTTGGTTGCAGCCGTCATTGTTGTTTGGCAGGCCCAGGCTGGATTCGAACCCGCCAGCTCAGGTGTACGTGGCTGGCGCCTTAGCCCGTTGAGCCACAGGCTCCGAGCCTGCTCTGTAGTTGTTCAACAGTCACTATTCCCTTCTCCCTCCAGTTCCCAGCTTCCCCTTTCTACTTTTTATCTCTGTGAATTTGGCTACTTTAGGTGCTATATATAAGCACATCATACAATATTTCTTGTAGGAAAGGGGGAGCTGAGTTCTTTTGTAAGTAACTCACTTCAGTTATGGTAATGCTGTCAAGGTTTATTCAGAACGTAGCAACTGTCTGCATTTTCTTCCTTTTTTTTTTTCTTTTTGTAGAGACAGAGTCTCACTTTATCGCCCTGGGTAGAGTGCCGTGGCGTCACACTGCTCACAGCAACCTCCAGCTCTTGGGCTTAAGCGATTCTCTTGCCTCAGCCTCCCTAGTAGCTGGGACTAC
>CAUYON010074885.1:0-22526 GCA_963573935.1 Arctocebus calabarensis | reverse complement strand
TTTACTTTTATTTATGTAATATTAGTTGTCTATTTTTTGAGACTTTGAAAAAAAAATAAGAAGTTAACTGATGACTCCATACTGAGTCTCAGAGTCAAAGCATTCTATAATAGACATACTCTTATTTGACAATGTGAATGTTACTTTCTTTGCATTATTATTAATATTGCTTAATATTTCAATGCAGTAATCATCTAATTTCTTTTCTGAATGTATTTATCTTCACTCATTCTTTTTGAAGTTTTTGTTTCTAGTCATTATTAAACACTGTCATTGTTATAAAATTTTAAGCCTTTTTAATTCTATGAAGGCAAAAAGTGGAAACCTAATAAACACATGTATATGTAAAAAAAAATTCTAAGGAGTGTAACTGGAAGTAGAAAGCATCAGATAATGAGTAATGAGAATTATAAATTGGGATTTTTTTTAACTCTAAAAAAATACTTCCTTGAGTCTTTTGGCCTTCCCTTGATCTCTTTCTGCAAATCCCTTAATTTTAATTCAATATCACTCACTCAAGGCATTATAACAGATAGCCTTTCCTTCAATTAGGGTTGGTAGGTTTTATCTATTTTGGTTTATATCAGGATGAAAAGTATGATTTTATTAATAGTTGAAGTAAAACTGTGACATATGTTTGACAATTTACATAGTCGCTTTCCTATTCAGAACCACTTCCTTCCTTCCTATATAAGATTCCAGTGACATTATTGAAAATCCATGGAGACAATTATGGGAAGTAAAATAATCTTCAAAGTTCTCATTTCAGATGCTACCTATTATATTACCAGAAATAAAGAGGAACTAGGAAAAGCTAAGAAAGAAGGAAAGAAGAAATGAAAACAGCAGATGTTTCAATGAGAACAACTAGAAAATTACTTCTCCTGTGGTTGTGTAGGAGAATACAGAGATGAATATAAGGGTAGGCCCTAACAGGGTACGGGCTGTCAAAAGAGCAAATTAATGGAAAGAACTTAGGACTGAGCCTGGCAAATGTTTATCTGAATAAATAGTAGTTGCTACGGTTATCATTGTTGTCATTATTGTTAAAAAAAAAAAAAGTTCAGTCCTCCTTAAGTTAATATTTTGCCACTGGCTAAGCTCTTTCCACATGTGTCAACATACATGTGCCTTTTGTGAGGTCAGAGGGATGGTCTGGTCCGGCCCTTCTCAGCTGTCACATTCAATGCTCCCTTGAGGCCAGCAGAACTGCCAAGCCTTTAGGCTGCACATATTCTAGAACCAAAAGGAACCTGAAAGATAATAGTGTTGATTTCATATATTTTGTGAGGGAGACACAAACTCAGAGAGATTGGCTATAGTTGGATTTCTTGTAAGGGTCTATGTGCCAGGCCTGGGGCTAGAGGGGGAAAAACACTCCGGACTGTGGACAGGTCTCTCCTTCTTACATACCCTGCCCGTGTTGCAACCTCCCTATTTTATATAATCCTTAGCCCAAATTTCTAAAAGATAATCCATGCAGGACTAGATATAAAAGCACTCCGGAAGACCAAAACAAACCTTATCTTCACCTTCTCCTGTTTCTTCCAGAAAATCAAGCACGTTGCCTCACACATAGCAGGTCTTTAACAAAAAGAAACATCTTGTTTAAAAATACTGACTTAGCTCAATTTACAATGATGTATCTACCATCATTCTTTCCTCACCGTTCGCGTGATTTGACCTACGGACATAAAGAAAAGATCATGAAAAGAAAGACCTCATAAGAATTTTGACTTAACTCCATCTCAGACTTTGCCTACTACTGCTAACAAGGTAATCTAATCGTATGAAATCTCATATTAATATCATATTTTTAAAAATACACGCAAAATAAAAAATAAAGACAGCAAAGAATTTTGAATTCCTATTTATTTCAGAGCTCCTATCATATTCTTTACGCCCATATGTCAAAAAAAAAAAAAAATAGACACTAGCTTCCTGAGGGGTCACCACATGAGCAACACTCTGTGATACTCTTCAAATGCCTTTCTACCAGCACGGAGCGCCAGCTGCCCAGTTCAGAAAATATACCCACTAGCACATCTTAGTCTGTTTGGGCTGATATAACAAAACACCGTACCCTAAACAACAGAATTTATTTCTCATAGTTGTAGAGGTTAAGATGTCCAAGATCAAGGCACCAGCAGATTCAGGGTCAGGTGAGGGCCCCCCTCTCGGTCACAGGTTGCATCTTCCTCCTGCGTCCTCACATGTGGGAGGGGAGAACACTGGTGTCTACATTTGCTTATAAACTCACAGACCTCAGTCACGAGGGCTCCACCTTCATGACCTAATCACCTCCCAAAGGTCCCACCTCCTAACACCATCATACTGAGAGTCAAGTTTCAACATATGAATTTGGGACGTAGGGGGTAACACAAAAATTCTGTCCATAGCAATACACGTAAAATTACTTAGTCAAATCAAAAGACCTTTTTTTGGTTTCAAATTAAAGGCAAACTTTGGATGGCTGCCAAATCCTGTTTATCAATGTAACAAATACTATTTACCAATTGCTTCATTTCCCTAAATTGTTTTCCATCCTTAGGACATGTTGTTTGCATCTTAATTTTGCACTGATTTTTCTACACTTGAAACCTCCCATGTGTTTTGCCTTGTTTCTGCATCTGACAAAAGTAAACACTGTCTCAGACAGCTCTGGCAACTTGCTGATACAATGGATTAATGCATCCTGCCTTAGGCAAAGTCTTTCTGCCCTTTAGGGATTGCACAGCTATCAGATGTGATTTTGATTCTTGATATTTTAGCAATCATGCATGGGGCTTCTTTAGGCATGTGAGACTGAAATATCCCTCTGACAACATGTTGGAACGTGTCCCAGTCAAGGGACAAAAGCCACAGTTGCCTCCCTCTAAGATGAAAAAGCTAAAAAGGAAGGTATGCTTGGATGAAGAATAAAAGAGAGAATCAACTTGGAATTTAGGCCTTAATCTCAGATATGGTTAATCGTCTACTAATCATAGCTTGATTTTTTTTTTTTTGTTATCATATTTACTGTAACCAGGACATCAAAGACCAGAAACCAAGAAAGCATTTAGAGAAAAGCAGAGATGCCAATAAGATCTTAAAACCAAATCAATCCCTCCTTCCTACAGGCAATAAATGAGTTTTGTGATTTAAATATGAATCTTTCCCAAGGATGGTACCAAACTAAGATCTTCAAGTGAGATCTGGTAAGCCACATTAAGGAGACAGCAAGTCAGTGACCCTGGTGCCAAAATCTTTCTCCTTTGAGTAAAACATTAGTCATGTTCCTGCGAATCCTCTGCTTGACTAGGACTGACTTTGGGCTTCCCTTCCTAAACTTGCAGAATCCAGTTTGAATAAGAATTCCACTAGTTATTTGAGGGAAAATTCCCTGCCTTTGGCATATCTGACCACCCTTGTTATCCTATCATCCTGGATTACCTTCAGCAATAATTCTATTAGGTCACTTTAATCTCTTGCGTGAGCCTCCCAAGTAGCTGTAACTCCTGGCCTGGCTATTTTTTGTTATAGGTGTCATTGTTGTTTAGCTGGTCTGGGCTGGGTTCGAGCCCACCAGCCATGGTGTATGTGGCTGGTGCCCTAACTGCTGAGCTACAGGCACCAAGTCATAGCTTGAAAGTTTTAACAACTTGACTTGGCACCCATAGCTCAGTCCATAGCTCAGAGAGTAGGGTACCGGCCACATACATAGAGGCTGGTGGGTTCGAGCCCAGCCCAGGCCAGCTAAACCATGACAACTGCAACCAAAAAATAGCCAGGCATTGTGGCAGGCACCTGTAGTCCAGCTACTTGGGATGCTGAGAGAATCCAAGAGTTTGAGGTTGCTGCGAGCTGTGACGCCACATCACTCTACTGAGAATGACATAGTGAGATTCTGTCTCAAAAAATAAAAAAGAAAAGAAACTTTTAACAACTTTAGTAACATCCTTGAACCTTATTCTTCTCTGACAAGAAAATCATAAAACACCTTGAAAAGTGATGCTAGAAAAACTATACTTACTTAGTGTTGTTTCTGGAAATTATCTTCATACTACTTATAATGTATTAAACAGTGGTCATTTATTTTGCCTTTTCAATATCACAATGAGAAAATCATAGTCAAAAGAATAAAACGGAGTCACTGAAGCCCGTCGTGGGGCCTAATCCTTCAGGGCATCCACGTGAATGTCTGCGTCCATCACCAGAAATCAGCGCGCTCGCTGGAATGCACTCAGCAAGAAGACTCAGCTCGGGTTTCTTCACAGTGTTGCAAATATTCACACACTCTGTTCTACATGTACTGACATTTTTCTCATAGTCTTCTTGTGTGGGGAAGGAAACATTTGAATCAGAACTGAATTTATCATAGAGAATAATGAATGCCTTAAAAAAAGCATAGATAGAGATAGCTTTATAAATAAGCTAGAAATTTCATAAATTGCTACCTGCCGAAAGCACACAATAAAGGCCCTGTCATGAAATCACAGTGAGATAATAACAGTTTTATTAAATAAAATTGGGTGACCAATTGAACACATGTATTAAGAATTATTCCATAACAATGTGTTTTTGTGTATTTCCTGCCAGCCATTCTGTTAGAAATCAAAACTGTATTCCCAGAAACTGAGCTGGAGGATTCACAATCAACAGCAAGATATCTTGATGTCTGTATTAAAAAGTCTTATTGGGCTTTTTGGTCACTGTTAGTATATCTCTCACACAGACAAGACATCTGAAGATTCCAAAGTCTGGCTTATGATTAACATTACTGTCATAAAAGCAATGAAAAAAATATGTTTTCTATGAATTCTTTACCATTGGGAGCCAGATGTGTGTTCTAATAAAACATAAAATAGGAAAAATGTAGATGGTAACTTTAAAGCCAAGAAAAACCTCCATTTCTAATATTATGAAAAGATACTTTTCAAAATCAGACATACTTAACAAGAACAATGCCACCACACAGATGAAAACCCCAGAACATGCAGAATGTTCTGGGATCACTCTGAGATTTTAAAGGACTCCATATTCTGTTCTGATGGCCCCATTCTGCCATCCTATCGCCACATCAGGCTTCCAAAGAGCTTCAGCCTGTGATGTCCCAAACCAGTCTAACAGTTCCAGAAGAGTCCAAAGGATGATACAGACAGAGAGGTTTTTAAGCTCAATGATTTGGAACCGTCGTGACATGTGGGGCCCCATGGGTAAGTCTAGCAAGGAAAAGGTGGGGAATAAAGGGAGACTGTGAGGCATTGGAGTGTCCCCTGGTACAAAAAGTTGATGCCCAATTAGATTTAGAAAAAGTGACAAAGAGTTGATGCCCAATTAGGTTTAGAAAAAGCTCTTCTCTGTAAACCTCAATTACCTGTGATGTCTTATGACATTCAGCATTTACAAAGTATAATTACACAATAGTGTCTGACATTTAACGTCTATGGATAATTTAAAAGACTTCTACTTCAAAAAGGCTGCTCGTGAGCAACAGTAATCACTTCAATTAGCTTGGCACCATTACAATGTAACAAGACCATTTGACTGCCTATTAGAACCAGCCAAGCTCTTCAAGTGTGTTAATTTAGCAGTCATTGCTAATTTCTGGGCTTTGCTACATTTGCATAGGAAAACATAGCCCTTTAAGCAAGAGAGGAACTTCCACTTGTGAACTGGCTTCCTATTCTTAGAGGGCCTTTTTATATTTTCACATAAAAATCAGAAATATATTCAAAACGTGGGGATCTTTAAATAGTATTGTGTAAGATAAGACTCGTACCAAACTTAATCAAGATGTTGGCTCTCCCAGTTTCTTACCCTATATGCCAAGGGTATCCAAAAAAATGTATATACTTTTAAGGAAAAAAAAACTGAATTAAAATTGTAATATTCGTGGCACATTTGACTTCTGCAATCACAAGAGAGATAAGATGCGATATACAAGACAACAATCATTACCAGGATATATTAAGTATTACCATTTGAACACAGGTTTTTCCTTTCTTAAAAAGTATATGTATTTTTTGGCACCCTCTGCATGTGTGTTTATATATATGTACACACACACACACACACACACACAGAGAAGTATATAATACTAGGTCATTTCTGCAGAAAAGGAAACTGACACACTGAGTTTACACAAAGTGACGTGCATGCACACACACACCCCTGAAGAGTACAACATAGACCTTTCAGCTTAAATGTCAATAAAAATGCATTAAACATATTTCACAGCTGAGCACTATTAAACATTAAACGCGTAAGAGCAGAAAATCTAAAATAACTTGAAAAAGTCTGAACTCCTGATCCAGTGCTCTTTTGCCAGGATGCAATAATTTTTCCTAACTGGGGTCCTACTGACTTGCTGTGGTTTGGATGTGTTCTGTCCCCACCAGAATCTCCAACGTGGCTCTGTTGGGAGGTGGGGCCTACTGGAAGGTGTTGGACTAATCTCTTTGATCTAAATTTACCTATCACTCTTTAGCTATTTATTTAGAAAGGTGTATTACATTCCAAATTTATAACTTCTTGTGTTAAAAACTTTTTAATCTAATTTAAAAGATTCACATTTTTAAAATTAGATAAATTCGCATACCATAAAATTCAAAATTATAAAATGAGAAATTCAATTCTTCTTATGATATTCACAAACTTGTGCAACTATCACTACTATCTAATTCCAGGACATTTTTTATCACCCAGGAGAGAAAGTCAATACCAATTAGCAATTACTCCCATTACCCTCTCTCCCAGGACCTGACAGCCACTAATCTACTTTCTGTCTCTGTGGATTTATCCACTCTGGATTCATCTGAATGGAATTTGCAGTATGTGGACCTGTCTGCCTTGCTTCCATTGCATAGTGTAATGTTTTCAGGGTTCCTCTATGTTCATTTTTATGACTGAATCATATTTCACTGTATGGATATACCACACATTTTGTTTATCCATTTACCAGTTGATGGACATTTGGGTTATGTTCATAATTTGGCTATTATAAATAATTTTGCTATTAACATTTGTATACAGGTTTTTGTGTTATGTATGCTTTTGTTTTTCTGGATTATTACTTTGGAATGGATTTTCTAGGTAACATGGTAACTCCACTTTTAACCATTTGAGGAACTGCCAAACTGTTTTCCAAACTGCACCATTTTATATTCTCACCAGCAGTGTAGGAGAGCTCTGAAATCTCTGCGTCCTTGACTACATTTTTTACTGTCTATCTTTTGTGTGTGTGTGTGAAGTTTTTGGCCGGGGCTGGGTTTGAACCCGCCACCTCAGGCATACGAGGCCGGCACCCTACCCCTTTGAGCCACAGGCGCCTCCCTACTGTCCATCTTTTCTATTAAGTTATTGTAGAGGGTATGAAATCTGTTAACTCACTGTGATTTTGATTTGTATTTTCTCATTGCCTAATGATACTGAACACTTTTCCCACGTGCTTACCGGTCATTTGTATATCCATTTTGAAGAAATGTTTAAGTCCTATTGTCTTTTTTAAATTGGGTTATCTTGACGTTGCTTATTTGTAAGAGTTCTTTACATATTCTTAATGCTAAAACTTTATAAGATATGTTTTCTTCCCTTCTGTGGGCTGTGGGCTTTTCACTTTAAAGTACAGATGTTTTTAATTTTAATAAAGTCTGATTTTTTCATTGGTTACTTCTGCTTTAGGTATCATCTCTAAAACTATTGTCTGATCCAAGGTCATGATGAGTTACATCTATGTGTTCTCAGAAGAGTTTTATAATGGTTCTTACATTTAGGTCTTTGGATCTATTTTGTGTATGAAGTGAGAGAGGGTCCAAATTTTACATGTGGACATCTATGATCCCAGCATCATATATTAAAAAGACTTCCCCCCATTGAATTATCTTGGAACCCTTGTAGAAAATCAATTATCCATAAATATATGGGTTTATTCCTAGACGCTCAATTTTATTTCATTAATCTATATGCCTGTCCTTATGCCAGTTGTGATTACTGGGCTTTGTAGTAATTTTTTAAAGTGGATAGTCTGAGGCCTCCAATCATTTCCAAGATTGTTTTGGCTACTCAGTCCCTTCAAATATTCAAATGAACGTCAGCATCATTTGAAAATTCACAAATGAATGTCAATTTGTGGGGGGGAAAAGCTGATATTCTATTGATTTTTATCAATTCAGGAATAGTGCCGTTGACAATAGTAAATGTTCCAATCTATGAACACAGAATGTCTTTCAATTTATTTAGGATGTAAAAACAAAAAGTTACTTTCAGCAATGTTTGGTAGCTTTCAGTATACAAGTTTTGCCCTTATTTTGTCAAATTCATTCCTGAATATTTTATTGTTTTTTATACTACTGTAGATGAACCCGTTGTACTTGGTTTTTGGATTATTCATTGTTAGTGTTTAAAAATGCAACTAATTTTGGTATGTCGATAACACATTCTGCAATCTCGCCAAGAAGGTTTACAATAAAATAAGCTACGGAAAATGAAACTTTTTTTTTAGGAAAAATGTAAGGAAAATATATTACTATTCATTAGGTGGAAGTGGATCATCACACAGGTCTTCATCCTTATCATCCTCACGCTGAGCAGGCTGAGGAGGAGAAGGGGAATCGGTCTGGCTGTCTCCAGGTGGCAGAGGCAGAGAGGTGAAGACCACAGAAAGGGAGGCAGGGGAGGCAGGAGAGGCAGGCAAATTTGGTGTCGCTTTACAGAAACACGTCACAATTTCTGTCTCACTTTTTTGCTTTCTCATTGCTTTGAAAATGTTTCTGTATAGCCGGGTGTTGTGGTGGGAGCCTGTAGTTCCAGCTACTTGGGAGGCTGAGGCAAGAGAATCGCCTAAGCCCAGGAGTTGGAGGTTGCTGTGAGCTGTGACCTCACAGCACTCTACTGAGGGAGATAAAGTGAGACTCTGTCTCTTCGAAAAAAAAAAAAGTTTCCGTATGCTACCAATTCTTCTACTATTAGCTTTAGTTTCAGGGCTGATATCATAGGTCAATATCCTAAAAGAAGTCAGAAGCAATCTTGAATAATTAGAACCCTTCTGCCACCAGATTGTCTGACATCAGTTGGTTTCCTACATCTTCTTCCTTGTTGGCTGGCACTGGTTCAGAAACACTCATCTCGATAGGTCATCTTCTGTTAATTCCTCTAGTGTGGTGTCTAGAAGTTCTTAAAATTCTTCAAGATCCCCATCTTAAAGTTCTTCACTCCTCACCTTTTTTGCCATATGCACAATCGCTTTCACCATTTCCTTGAGCACTTCTATCATCAATCCTATGATGTCATATATAGCACCTCAACACAGTTTTTATCCCAGCAGAAATTATTGTTTCAGGTTTGATAGCTTTATGGCTTTTTCAATAACAATGATGACATCTTTAATGGAGTAATCCTTGTAGATTTTATGATGGTCACTTTATCAAAGCTCACTGTAACAAACTTGACAATCTTTCCCACAGAGTACCATGTGCAATGATTCTTGAAAGTCTTTATGACCTCCTGATCTAGAAGCTAAATTAGAGACATTATGTTTGGGGGCAAGTAGACCGTGGTGACGCCTTCAATATTGAACTTGTGAGGTTATGGGTGGCCAGGAGCACCAATACCAGAAGAATCTTAAAAAGCAGTCTCTTACTGGTGAAGTACTTCCTCTCTTCAGGGACAAAGCATGAATGTAACCAGTCTAGAGATTTCTTGTTGTCCAGGCCTTCCTGTTGTACAACTAAAAGACTAGCAGCCAGTTTTGTCTTTTCCTTTCAAGACTCAAAAGTTGGCAACTTTATAGATAAGAATAATCCTGATTGTAAACCTGACTGTATTTGCACAATATAGCAGTTAGCTTATCCTGTCCTGCCTTAAACCCTGATGCTCACTTTTCTTACTAATAAATGTTCTCTCAGGGCGGCGCCTGTGGCTCAGTGAGTAGGGCGCCAGCCCCATATACCTAGGGTGGTGGGTTCAAACCCAGCCCAGGCAAAACTGCAACAAAAAATAGCCAGGCAGTGTGGCAGGCACCTGTAGTCCCAGGTACTCAGGAGGCTGAGGCAAGAGAATTACCTAAGCCCAAAAGCTGGAGGTTGATGTGAGCTGTGACACCATGGCACTCTACCAAGGGGGACAAAGTGAAACTCTATCTCTAAATAAATAAATAAATGTTCTCTCTGGCATTTATTTTCCCCAGAATAGGATGCTTTAATCGGCATTACAAACGTGTTCAGGAAGATATCCTTTCTCTTCAAAGATTTTCTTAATGGCGTCTGGGAAATTATCTGCTGCCTCTTGCTTAGCAGAAGCTTCTTCTCCTGTTTTCTTCAGATTTTTTTTAAGCCAAACTTCTTTCTAAAATTAGCAAACCATCCTTTGCTGACATTGAATTCTCCAGCTTTAAATCTTCCATTTTCCTTTTGCTGTAGGGGATCAGATAATGCCATTGCTTTTTCACAACTCATATTAGTCTGTAGAAGTACCTTTTTACAGCAGTCCTATAGTCACATACAAACTGCATTTTCAATACATGATAAAAAGGTATTTGGGAAAGAAAAAAAAAAACAGTGCAAGGTTTTTGTGTTTGCTGGTATAACTGTAATGACAGCTTCACAAATTTCCTTGTCTTTGTTTACAATGGTTCTTTTGCTGGATTCATTATCTTAAGATGGTAGACAATGACAGCTGCAGACCTCAATCTATGGTACATATTAAACAATCCAATTTTTCTTGTAATGTCATAACTCTTCTCTGCTTTTTGAGAGCTTTTCCAGCATTATTAGTGGCACTTCATATGGATCCCATTATGCAAAATTTATAATATTGCTCTAAACATGATGAAAAATAGGCAAGAAACATGAGAGATCACTTTTTACTATGCTATTCAATTTATGGGAGAAACAAACTATTCATGCAGAGATGATTAGCACCACATGGTGTTTTAGCAAAATACTGACAACACTTGAGCTCACTGCAGTAGCAACAAGAGGTGGCTACAAAATTATTAGAGTAGAACAGTAAGGACTACGGTTAATTTTATGCAGACATGATTTAATACTGATACATCTTGTATTTGTTTTCATCTCGCTACTGCAAATGGTGCCATACATATACAGTCTGTTTGTGTGCATAAGTTTTTGTTATGATAGATTTGTATATATTTTATGGTGGTAAATAATAAAATAGACTAGCATCTACACATATTTTATGCATTCATGATATAATAAAACTTTTTATTAATTCTTCTGATGTTTCTTGGCTATGCAATTCATCAGTAAGTTTTTTGCAACTGTCACAAATCTCCAAAACCTTGCCCAATATACTAATTGACCAAAAACCCATATACATATAAGTGGACCTATGTAGTTCAAACCTGTGTGTTCAAGATTCAACTGTATTTCTCATACAAGAGATTTGCTAGTGACAAACTCTTCCAGGTTTTGTTGATCTGACACTATCTTCATTTCTTCCTCATTTTTAAATGATAGTATTGATGAATATAGAATTCCTGGCTAACAGTCTTTTTTCAATATGCCATCCCATTTCCTCTGCCTTCATGGTTTCTGGTGAGAAATCAGCTGTTAATCTATTAAAATCATTTGTACATAATGAGTTGCTTCTCTTTTGATGCATTCAAGAATTTCTTTTTATTTTGGCTACCAGTTATTTGATTATACTATTTCTAGGTGTGAATCTTCTTTACATTATTCTACATGAAGTCATTGAGATTCTTCGATGTATAGATTAGTGTTTTTCATCAAATTTGGGGATATTTTTTTCACTTTGTTTCTTCAAACATTCTTTCTAATCCTTTCCATTTTCTCTTTCTCTAGGGCTACCATTACGAGTATTTTAATAAGGTTCTGGTGTCCATAAGCTCTCTAAGGTTCTGTTCATTTTTTTTCATTCTCTTCTCTTTTTGTTTGTCACTGGGCAGTCTCACTTAACATATCTTCAAGTTTTCTGATGCTTTCTTCTGTCCTGCCCAAGTCTGCTTTTAAACCCTGGTAATGAATTATTTTATATAGTTTATTTTCAACTCCAGCATTTCTGTTTGTTTCTTTTTCATGTGTAATTTGTATCTCTTTATTGTTACTCTCTATTTTTTAAAACATCATTCTCAATTTTTTAGACATGGTTTTCTTTACTTTTGAACATATTTTTAAAATATAACTTAAAGTCTATAGGATAAATCCAATATCTAGTCTTCCTCAAAGACACTTTCTGCTGCTTACTTATTTTATTTGTATAGGAAATACTTTCTTATTTCATTGCATGTCTTATATTTTTTCCTGAAAACTGAACATTTTAAATGCCATATAGTGGCAATTATGGACATCTGATTCAATGCTTTTCCTATGGTTTATTTTTTGTTGCTTTCAGTCATTTTTTAAATCACTTTTTATTAACTAATTCTGCTAAGTTTGTATTCTTTGCCACACATGGCCGCTGAAGTCTCTGATCAATTAACTTATTGGTGAGCTAATTAATACTCAGAGATTTTTTTTTTAAATATCTGGAATCAATAAACTTTCTAGTCCTGGTGGAAAGGCTTTGTGTACATTAGGGCATGGCTTGTTTACTCAGCTAGACAATTGACAAGTCTGCCCTACTCTTCATTTCCTGCCTACCTAGACCCTCGGGGTCAGCCAGAGGTGAGAGTGTAGGACTTCTTAGGTCTTTATTGATCATGTGCAGAGTCCCCAGCATGCACACAACCTATACCTGCATGTGGCCTTCTAGATTCCCAAAAACACGTCAGAGGTTTTCAAATACCCTATGAACATCTCATCTCCTACCTTTTCCTTTTAAGCTTTTGGTTAGCCTATTATTTTCCCCCAACTCTTTTCCCTGCTTCAAGAAGGCTCAGAGTTAAACATTTGCTTCTAAATATTTATCACAAATGCCATTAGAGAAAAACTTTCCTACCAGATGAGATTTGAGTCACAACAAATAAAAGGAACCTTGCAAATGTGTGTTCCGGGGAACCATCAGACAAGTTAAATTATAAGTCTCTAGGAATAAAACTTTGGAGGATCCAGTACCCTTCTCTTGCCTCCGATGGCTGTTAGGATGCTGGTGTTAATTGTGACTGTGGGGTACTACCAAGGATTTGTTTATTTAATGTTCTTGACTTCTATAAAAATGGTTTCTAAGATCATAAATCTCCAAACTGCAGAAGCATATTGAGTTTCACACCCATAGTCAAAAATTCCGGGAGCCTTTGTTGCTTAGAAATAAAAACTTTGTTCAGGTCCATGGACTCAATCAACTGTCAACCTGTGCTTAATGCCCTGGTTGCTTTGTCTTTGCCCTAGATCCTCTGAATAGAGTGGGTAAAGTTTTGCCTGTAGTAGTTTTCCTGTGCTGCTATTACAAAGTACCACAAACTGAGTGGAGGCTTTAAACAACAGGAAGGCATTTTTGTCACAGTTCTGGAGGCCGGAAGTCCAAAGTCAAGGTATTGGCAGAGTTTGTTCCTTCTGAGTGACATAAGTTCTGAGTGACATAAGTTCCTTCTCCCTGCCTCTCCCTAGCTTCTGATAGGCTGGCTGGTTTGCTAACAATTGTTCTTTTCTTTATTTGTTCTATAAATTTTTTACTGAAACATAGATCACATACAGAAGAAATGTATAAAAAATGTTAATATCGTGATGAATTTTCACAAACAATACACTCAAGTAACTAACACCAGAAGTCAAAAATTTGTTTAATATAGATTCTGCCTTAGCATCTGTTTTTAGATCTCACATAATTTGTTTGAAACCCTGTCATACCCCATCACCTTTGACCTGGCTAAAACATCCTCCTCCTCATGTGGTGGTCTGCAATACTGCAAGCTACTTTCTTTCAGTGCTACCATAGAGCTGAAGAGAGGGGAATGAGAATAAGGCAAGTCAAATACCACAAAAATCACTCTTGTTACTGAGGCTTATCCAATTGCCTTGAATAAGTGCTCACTGGATTGCAGTAAGTTTTTGGTTAATTTTCAGATTTCTGAAATTTGATTATGTATACTTTTTCCTATTTTCTTTCTTTTTTTTTTTTTTGAGACAGAGCCTCAAGCTGTCACCCTGGATAGAGTGCTGTGGCATCACAGCTCACAGCAACCTCCAATTCCTGGGCTCAAGCAAGTTTCTTGCCTCTGCCTCCCAAGTAGCTGGGACTACAGGAGCCCGCCACAACGCCCGGCCATTTTTTGGTTGCAGCCGTCGTTTTGTTTGGTGGGCCCAGGCTGGATTCGAACCCGCCAGCTCGGGTGTACGTGGCTGGCACCTTGGCCCGTTGAGCCACAGGCACTGAGCCTACTTTTTCCTATTTTCTTATTGCCTTTATGGAGGAGATAATATTTAGAAGTTCTTACTAAACCATTTTCAATGACATCATTCCATATATTTTATTTCTCTGACAAACATCAAAATTCATCAATTTGATTCAAATCTTTCCTCAGTTTATATCTTAGCCAATCTTACTTTCACCTTCTCACCCTCTTTTAATTATATGAACTCCTCACTTTAACTATGGAAATGATGCTCATTCCGACCTCTAGGCTTTTTTATACTGTCACACTCACTTGGACTCTTCTTGCCTTTTCTTTTTCCTCCACCATCAACATCTCATCTACCCACTAGGTCCTGCTACCATCCTCCTTCAGTGTCCCCAGGCACTCCCACCCAGAAAGGCTCTTCCATCTCTCCTCTGATGGTACCTAAAGTCTCCTAAATTCATTTAATCAGCTGACTTTATATTGTATTATACTGCTCTTTTTTCATGAATCCTATCTTGCTTAATAAATAAGACTTTAAGCTACTATACAATTAGAACATATTTAAATTAAAATGATTCCAGATCAGATATTCAATACATTTTAGCTGAATTGAATCAGACAGAACTAGACCTGGTTCCTTTAGAATTGGTTCATAGCTCCCTTCACACTTTCACTCTTCTATTCATACTTTGTTTTTCTTCTGGGCCACCAATTTTATGTGTGGATATTTCTTTTCTGCAAAAGGAATAGGGGAGATACTAAATTGGAGAATAGAATTGTCCTAATTGGCAATTTTCTAAGATGAGCTTCAGGATATAGTACCAGCAAACTGTACTTCAAAAAATGTGCAGATAGGCTCGGCACCTGTGGCTCAATGGGCTGAGGCACCAGCCACGTACACCTGAGCTGGCGGGTTCAAATCCACCCCCTGGGCCCGCCAAACAGCAATGATGGCTGCAACCAAAAAATGGCCGGGCATTGTGGCTGGTGCCTGTAGTCCCAGCGACTTGGGAGGCAGAGGCAAGAGACTCGCTTAAGCCCAGGAATTGGAGGGTGCTGTGAGCTGTGATGCCATAGCACTCTATACAGGGTGACAACTTGAGGCTCTGTCTCAAAAAAAAAAAAAATGTGCAGATAATAGTGAACTGCCTCAATTTTCCAAGCAGATAGATATGGAAAATTGACAGGCATTTTCTTAGGTTAATTTTTACTGAAAGGGTATATGGTTTATTCAACTTAGCTGATAATTTTCGGCTATATTTTCATTATGTATGTCCAGGGATTTACTAATGATAAAGCATTCTCTTACTCATCCATTCTAATAATAAGGAGTATGTACGCACGTGTGTGTGTGTGTGTAATTAATGATCTATTGAGCACATGGGCATAGCAGTGAAATAAGAGATGATGAGGAATCATTACTACTATCATCATTAATAACGATGAGAAGAAATTCTTATCACTGAGATTTCCTGAGTCTGTCACATTCAAATCCCAAAAAGTATTTGACATGGAACAAAAGAACTACTATTATAAGGTAAAAAGTAGGGTGAGTCCTAGTATTATTACTGACAAATGACAAAATGTTATGTATATAAAACAATTATCATTACGTGTACACTGTACAAATAAACTATTAAATCTTACATTTCAGTTCACCAAGAAAACAGGCTCTCGTGGCAAGAAAAAGAAATAAAAATAATGGACACTTACGGCCACATATCAACAGTCTTATGAAATAAAACAGTGCTCTATAATAAACTTTTATTCAAGTTGTTCTTCCTAAGAGGTTGCAAGAACAATTCTCTCAAGTTCCTTTTTATTAGATTTCCAAAACATCAAGTACTTCAGAGGCAATAAAGCATCAGTGATCTTCATCCTTCAAAACCATACTGTTATCCAGATTTTAGTGATGGCTTAAACAAAACTTATTTTTGCCCTGAATTATCAAATAACCCATGAGAATATGTTTTTCTGTGCTGAAGCACCAAGACGTCTTTCATTTTGCCTTGTAGTAGCTTCTTCCAGCCTGACTTGGCTCCTCTGTCTGACCTCAGGCACGACCACGCATCCTGACTCTGAGTCCAGATGTGTCTGCTGTCACACCCCTGCCACAGGGCCCTTGCTCTTAGTGTTGCCTCTGTCTTCAACCCCCCATCCTCAAGTGCCTACCAGGTGTGCTCACTCCACACTCTGGGTCTCTGTTCCAGGGTCATTCTATCTGTTAGGCCTTCTCTGACTACTTATTTAAAATAACAGACACTCCACTTCCTGTCGCATTCCCTGATGTACTTTTTCCTCCATTGCAGCTATTGACTGAAACATCATATATCTTAAATATATTATCTGTTTATTGCATGCTCCCCACAATTAGAATGTAAGCTATGTAAGATTAGGGTTTGGGGTCACTTTTATTCATTGCTTCATCCCTGCTATCTATCTATCTAACAGAGTAGCTCCCTGAAAGATAAAAGAATGAACAGACCATATACCACAAAATGCCTGGAGATCTAGTACAGCAGTGATTTGTAACTGGTGTGCCATGAGAGGATCTTAGGTGTGCCGCAAAAACTTTTAAAGATCATTAATTAAATTATTTTCAAAAAAAGTTTAAAGCACAGTATATAATATATATGTGTGTGTATATATACACACACATATATATTACTCTTTTTTTTTTGATCAACATAATTTAAGTGTCCTGCAGAAGTTTATAGGTTCAAGTGTGCCAAGAGATAGAGATTTAAAAAAGGTTGAAAAAACTGTAGTACAGGAAGATAATCCCTGTGATACTCAGGATAATGCCTTCAGGGGTTAGACAAGTGAAGTAAAAATGAAACTAAGACAATGGTTTTAGTTGTGAATGGCAAGGCTGGCTGCTGAGGCATGACAGGATACTTCTAGACAGAGCTGACATGAAAGGACACTGCACTCCCACTCTCATACACAATTTTAATACGTTAATTGCCATGTTAGCGATATTTAACTTACACTAGTTTTGAGCCCAGGACCTTATAAAGCATATGTAACTCACATATCTCTTGATGAACTTTAACCTAAAAAATATCATGATCCCAAGGGGAAAAAAAAAACCTTTTCTACTGTGGCAGTCAATCTGTTAATAAGCTACCTTCAAAGCCAGAACAGCAAGGTAGAACTATGGTGGTCCACAAAACTACGGGAGAAAACATGGACTCAAAGGCTAAGAGTTAAGGTTTGTTCCAAAGCCACCCAAGGGACAAGAGCATGGCTTTAGATGCATTTTAACCAAATTAGAAAACAATCACTTTGAAAATATTGTGACTACCAAAAGGTTGCTCCATCTGTGGGACTAAAATTTTAAAAATAAACAAAACACTCCTCCCATTGGCCTGGTACTAAGGAAAACAAACTGTCCATTTGGAAGTTTTGTTTTACTTTACTGTAAGCTCTCCTTTGAGTAAAGTAAAACAAAAGCTTTTCATTTAAAAACATGAGAAAATTTTCATTAAAAGATGTTTCCTGGAAGAATAGGAAAGGATGTAAATGAATAAGAAAATTGAACCTAGAGGGAGAGAATGTGAGAAGCAGTGGTGAACAAAGGAATTGGTAAAGAAACAAAGTGAAGATTGAGGATAAAAATTAATAATGTTGACTAATTCAAACAGTTTCTTTTTATTGATATATAATGGTTGTACATTTTTGCAGCACTTATGATATTTTAATACATGTGTATCACGTATAATGATCAAATCACAGTAATTGGGATAGCCATCACCTCAAACATTAATCTTTTCTTTGTGTTAGGAACATTATAATTCTTCTTTCTTAACTATTGTGAAATATAAATAAATTATTGTTAACTATAATTTCCCTACTTCTTCCTTCCATTATCTAACTGTATTTTTGTACCCATTCACCAGCTTCTCTTCATCACCCTCACCTCTTCCCTTCCCCGTCTCTGGTAACCACCATTCTACTCTCTGCCTCAGTGAGATGCACTTTTATAGAGCCATCCATGAGTGAGAGCGTGCAATATTTATCTTTCTGTGTTTAGGTTATTTCACTTAATATAATGACCTCCAGTTCCACCTCCAGTTCTGTGTTGCTGCAAATATCAGGATTTCTTTTTTATTCTATTGTGTACATATACCATATTTTCTTTATGAATCTGTTGATGGGCACTTCGGTTGATTCCACACCTTGGTTATTATGAATAGTGCTACAATAAACATGGAGTGCAGACAGCTCTAGGATTACTGTTTTCCTTTCTTTTAGATACACCCCTAGCAGTGGGATTGGTAAATCATATGGTATACAGTTCTATTTTTAGTCTTTTGAAGAATCTAGGAAGTTTCTTTTTAAATAAAAAAGAACAAAACTAGATATAATTAACCTCAAAGAATGCAGAAAAGTATTAGAATTAAAGTATCCTGAGGTCCTGTAGTTCTCAAAGACAAGATAACAGACATTGATTAATTTTGATTTTATTAAATCAAAGTATGTATCTAAGAATTTTTTTATCAAATAGCACATCTAACTCCCAAACAGCAATCTAAATTTGATTAACACAAAGTGAAGGAGAAAAAGATTAAAAAATAGATATTGATTATTGTTAAAAAGAAAACACAGAATAAAATGGTAGAATAAATCCAAATCATATCAGCATTTGCAATAAAAGTAAACAGAATAAACTTACCAGTTCAAAGAGACGTGGAAATCTTATTTTTTTCGTATTGCTAGATTCAATTTAAGTGGCTACGTAGGGATAGGAAGGAAGAGATTATTGTTAGGAAAAGGCACATGAGAACTTTCTGAAATGAAGGAAATTTTCTATCTTCATCTGAGTGGCGGTTACATGGGTATAAATATTTTTTAAATTCAAGAAGCTTTATACTTGAGATTTATGAATTTTCCTACATAAATTGTTTAAAAGAATGTTACTACATATAACATTGGGTACCTATTAAATACACACACACACACATATACACATATATGCTGTGTATATATGTATATTTTTAAAATATATATATATATATTTTTTTTTTTGAGACAGAGCCTCAAGCTGTCACCCTGGATAGAGTGCTGTGGCATCACAGCTCACAGCAACCTCCAATTCCTGGGCTCAAGCGAGGCTCTTGCCTCTGCCTCCCAAGTAGCTAGGACTAGAGGCGCCTGGCCATTTTTTGGTTGCAGCCGTCATTGTTGTTTGGCGGGCCCAGGCTGGATTCGAACCCGCCAGCTCAGGTGAATGTGGCTGGCACCTTAGCCCATTGAGCCACAGACGCCAAGCCTTTAAATATATTTTTAAAGTTTAAAAGGGATCAAAACAATATAAAATGGACTTTGAGTTGTCTGTTTCCTATAAAATATCCTGAAAACCACATACCAAAAACACTTCAAAATGCTAAATAAAGTATTACATGTCAGACACATTTTTAGATTAGTTTAAATATTTATTAATTTCAACACGGGTGTTTTTTCTAAGTATTTTAGAGATAATACATTCTGGATCTCCCTTGCACAAGTTTTCTACTTCCTCACAGCCAGCATTTGAAGAGATATGTGGAAAAATAACCATTATGAAATGGCACAGAGTGGAAAGTGGGATTTACAGAATATGTCAACAGAGATCTTGCTTTTGGCAGTGGGGATCAAGGCCAGCATCCCAGGAGAAGGTGGTTTTAGAATCAAGCCATGAAGGACAGCTGAGATTATCAAAAGGGGCAGGTAACGTGAAGATCAGCCATATAGGGCAGGTAAGGTGAAAACATGGCTAGCAGAGAACTCCCCGTGAGCAAGGTAGAAAGTGGGAAGGATAGGAGGACATAGAGAGTTAGGTGTGGAGCAAGCAATACTGTTCAAATCAGACAGCACTGCAAGATCGAAAAAGCACAGATGAGACCTATTAAGAGAACTGCCAGGATGGAGACTAGGGAGGAGGAAGGGAAATGGGGAGCCCCAGAATATTCCTGAGCAGAGGAGATATATAGAGTGTGCAGCAGGTGCAGTGGCCTGAGATGGGGGTGGCAGGGCTATCATACAAGTGGCTCACTGCTGACCTCTTAATGAGAGCCTTACTTTACACTGCAGAAGACCATATAAGAAAACAAGTACCTGATCTTTACAAACACACTTAGTGCATAACTGAGCATGTATGAAAGTAGATGAAATTCACTGCGTCCAGAGATAAAGCAAGAGCAGGTATCCAACAAGCAAGCCCTATAACACAGCAAACATCAATTTTAAGAGGGGGATTAGCAGGTGGTGCCTGTGGCTCAAAGGAATAGGGTGCTGGCCCCATATACCAGAGGTGGTGGGTTCAAACCCGGCCCCAGCCAAAAAAAAAAAACTGCAAGAGTGAGATTAGCTCTGATTCCAGATATCAGTTTAAAGAATGAGAGCTTCATTTTAAGGAACTTCATATTGGGGTGGCAGAAGGTAAAACCTGGAGCCTACCACCCAGTATAGAAGTGAACTGGGGCCCCTTTTATAAGGCTGGATCCTGAAAAGTCCACACCTACAAAAAATGGGTTAACTAATAAAAATTTTTTAAAAATCTGCCCTACAGAGTAATAAAGCTGGGAATTTGTGACCATGGGCCAGCCCTTACCCTTTTTGGGTAATTAAAAAAATCAGAAACCGAGAACTTAAAGTTGACAGAAGATGGATGCCCTTAGGTCCCTGGCGGAAGCACCGGTCAAACCAGCTGTGAGGGATTCTTTGCAGGTTCTAATTAACATAAACTCACAATTAATTTCATAATATTTAAAAGGTGCCATGGACAAGTCTCAATAGAAACAACAACCAATAGAAGCATACCCCAAAAGACTTAGATATTGGAACTATCAAATATAGGAAATATTGAATGTTTAATATGTTCAAATAAATAAAAGAATTAATCACACGACACATTGTTAGGTTTAAGATGGAAGACTGCATGTACACATCTAACTTTGCTCCCTCCCAAAACCTAAATCATATTGCAAAAGCTTAAAAATATAAGGAACTACTCCAGGAGGCTGAGGCCAGTGGATTGCTTGAGCTCAGGAGACCAGCTTGAGCAAGAGTGAGACTCTATGTCTAAAAAATAGCTGAGCATTGTGGCAAGCACCTGTAGTCCCAGCAACTCGGGAGGCTGAAGAAAGAGACTTGCTTAACTCCAAGAGTTTGAGGTTGCTGTGAGCTATGATGCCATGACACTCAACCCCAGGGCCACAGAGTGAAACTCTGTCTCAAAAAAAATCTAAGGAACTGGTAGCACCATCTGCTGGAACTAGAAAGTAAGTAAGATTTGGAGAGAGAAGAGGAAACGAAGGATTACCAGCTACCAAAGGAAAACTTTTCTTTTAACTTTTTTCTGAAAATTCAGAAAAACTCATTTTATTTACATTTGATAGTATTCTGATCTAAGTTTTAAAAGCACCATTTTAAACTGTAAACATTTTGAATTAAAGAACAAAAGAGAGGAGAAATGGGAAGGGATGGGCTCAACAAGGATTCCCCACGACCTTACACTTAGTGACCTACCTTTGCAAGTCCAGAATCTTTGAAAACCAAAATAGGACCATAAATTAGACAACAGAACTTCCAATACTAGAAAAGTTTTAAATATTACCCAATCCTGAATAGTGGTATAAGTGGCACTATTGTCTTTGGGCAGGCTACATAATGCATACAAATCACTAAAAAGTATGTCAAATACGTAAAGACTGAAAATAATTCCCTGAAGTATGAGTGAACTAGAATCAAGGTAAAAAATTTTTACTCAAGAAAGATTTTTTCTTTTTTTTTTTTTATGAGACAGTCTTACGTTGTCACTCTGGGTAGAGTATCATAGCATCAGAGTCCACAGCAACCTCAAACTCTCCAGCTTGAGCAATCCTTTTGCCTCAGCCTCCCAAGTAGCTGGAACTACAGCTGCTCAGCACAACACCTGGAGCACCAGGTATTAGCACAACAATAGCTAATTTTTCTATTTTTAGTGGACATAGGGTCTGGCTCTTGCTCAGGCTGGCCTCAAACTCCTGAGCTCAAGCAATCCACCCACCTTGGCCTCCCAGAGTGCTGTGATTATAGGCATGAGCCATCATGCCCAGCCTAAGAAAGAGATTTCTAAAAAACAAAAGATACATATAAAAATATAGACTTGAAAAAAAATTTTTTTATAATTTTATTGAATCATAATTCTGTACATTGGTGCAATCATAGGGCACGATTCATATACATTCAGAAATGTTTTGATCGTACTGTTACAGATAGCCTTCATGGCATTTTCTTGATCACTATATAAAGACACTGATACTCT
>CAUYON010074882.1:0-17845 GCA_963573935.1 Arctocebus calabarensis | reverse complement strand
CTTTCAGTTCCTCCAGTCATCCGAGTCTATCCAGAGAGTCAGGCGAGAGAGCCTGGGGTAACTGCAAGCCTCAGGTGCCATGCAGAGGGCATTCCAGACCCTCAGCTTGGCTGGCTGAAGAACGGAATCGATATTACACCAAAGCTGTCCAAACAACTTACACTACAAGGTGCCTTTTACTTGCATTTTATTCTTGTAAATGATCAGGTAGAAATTTTATACTAAAATGTATAACACACCTTATGATAAATGGGAAAAAAGAGAAAAGGAGTCTTGGTGGCAACAAAATGTCATGAATATGAAAAAATATGGTCATATCTAAGAGATTGCATTTGAAAGATTCCTTTAATGTTTTTAATGTTTTAAAAATATTCTTGTCATAATGCTTAATGTGTCATTGTTTTCGTGATCAGTGAAATACTAAATATATATCTTTTAAATATTTGTCATAGGAATTGCAACAGATACACTGAACAGAATAATTGGCTCTCTTCAAAGAAAGACATTTATGGTTACCTTTTGAATGTTTAAAAAATTCATTAAAATGAATTATAGAGAGTTGCAATAATACAGAAATTTTTAATGAATATTTTCACATATTTTGTAAATAAAATGAATAACAAAAAAGTTACTAAATATTTTTCACTTACATTATATTAAAGTTATTGCATTGTAATATATGAAATATCCTACATATTCTAACATTCTAATGTATAGAAATGATCAATGAATTGTTATATATTACAACAATCATAAGTGGAAAATAAGAACAATTTTTGTACAGTCAAATAATTTCAAGAGTGAAAACGCAGTTACATACGTGCAATATGTTGGTTATACCAGCAGTAAAATAGAACACAAATATTTTTTCCATTGTTAGGGTTTACATACAGGTTATTTGACAGGGGTATCTCTTTTATAGGCCTTATATTTCTCATCCCATACTTATAAATTACTTTATCTATAATTCTAGATAATAATATGTTTAATTTTTATTACTTAGCAAAGCATAGAATTTTATTATTACTCCACTTAGTAATAATGCAATCATTATTTAATCATTATAGTGAATATGTTTAATCATTATACTTTTTTAATAAAGCTTTTTAAAACTTTTAATTATTTTTGCAAGTCAACAGTGACAAGTCTGAAAAACTATTCTTCAACTTTAGAAACCTGACTCCTAGAAATCAGTAAATTACTATGTGTAGGATTGACAAATTTATATAGTTATAGCTACTAATTACATTTTGGTATATATATAATACATAAGGGATAATACATGAGCAAAAGTAATAAAATCCTGAAAAAAACACAAATATTTTATTAGCAGGCAAATAAATATAAGGAGGTTAAAAGTCAGTAAAAAAGACAGGAGTCCAGGTGATACTACAGAAGAAAAGAAGAGAAAGTTAAATATGGAGAAAGAATTCCGTAATGGCAGGTGGACAGAAAGGTCAAGGAATGTCATTAACGCATGTTTATGTATTAGGTGATCTGCTTGTCCTTGTGAAATTTAAAAACAACATAAGTAGCAACCAGTCTTTGGTAAGTTTGGAAATAATGAAAGGGAGGCAAAAAGTATAAAAGTGATTTCCAGAGATTGAAAGGAAAAAATAAAGAAGGTGGTAACTTCTAGTGGGTAGGCTTAGGACTAATGGAGATAGTTCTTTCTTCTTCAACAATATATCTGCCTGAGGAAGTACCCAAGAGAGGAAAAAAAAGAAGGAGCTCATGTAGAATGAGTCATAGAAATCAACAAGAAATGGGGAGAGATTTGCTTTGTTAAGAAACAGAGAAAATTCCCCTTGAGAAATAAATAGAAGGTGAAGCTGAGGACAAGAAGCTTTGGAGTTAAATGTGATCACTTTTATTTACGTCATGGTTTAAAGAGCAAGGGCACTTTCTTAAAATGAGGATGTTGATATTCTGATGGGAAGCACGAAACAATACAAGATTTGAAGAAAAAGTGGAGTAGGATATGAAGAGCATCTAACTGTAAAGATCAAGTGAAATAAATAGCAAATAGTAGTGAATATGCTATGAATTAAAAGCTGTGAACTCAAAAATTGTAAACTTGTACAATAGCCTCACTCTTTATTCAGAGAATGAGGTGCAGTGACACCAGGTACAGAGGTGAGTCAGCAGCTCTTGTTGATCTCAGCAAGGCAGATATGTCCATGATACCAGAATTTCATCTTCTTGGTTTCTTGGTGATTCGAAGAATGAATCCATGGACCACAGATCAGTGGTAAGACAGGATTTATTTACAGAAAAGGAAAAAAAAATACAAAATGCCAAAGCTCCTGGCAGAGAGACCCCAGGTGGGGAAAGACCCCTAGCTGTCTCTGTCTGTCCCTCTTTGGGGTCTCTGCTCCAGGGTACGTATAGTTGCATTGGGGTTCTTTAGCCTGAACTCAGTTGTTACATTTAGCGGGCATGGGTCCTCTAAAGTGAGGTTCAGCCTTACATTTAGCAGCAGGGGGCTGGAACTCAGTTGTTACATTTGACAGCATGGTCCAGAACTCAAGTTAATCAATGGCTGTAATCCCTGCCATTCAGGCTTAAACATGAAATTGACCTGGCCTAGAATAGAGGGGTTCCCGGTTCAACAGGAAGTTCAAGGCAGAGGGAGACCTAGGGTACTGGTGTTTTCCCAGCAGTTGTCTGGCCCATCTGATTACTGGAGCTTCCTACACGCCCCGACCCCTACCCTCCAGCCCTCTGGCTGCCACTGCACCAACACCACCATGGTTAAGGTGGCAGGTCCTGGAGCCACCTGTCATATATCATCAGGATGATGAAAGTTCTACCAATAAAGTAGAGAACGTTAGAATATGGAGAAAAGGAGGAAAGGCCATGGGAAAATGTGTGTTAGGAGAACATGTGCACAATCCAAAGAGAGAATGTAAAGGAGGAATAAATTGATTTGATATTTCATAAAAATCTAGAGCATTTAGGCTGTTAGAGTATGAGTTTTGGAACAGAAAGTATAAAGTGGTAGGAGAAAATTTCATGTAAAACAAGAGGTCGAAGCACTTTTAAATACATTGTTCACCCCTTGTCTTTTAAAGCAGGATCTATACACTCAGGCTCACGGACCACACCACACAGCTGTTTCTGCAAATTAAGAATTTTATTTTTGCTTTTGCTTTTATTTTAAGAATAAAGCCACACTCATTTTTTAAAAAATATTATGCATGGCTGTTTTAATGCTGGTATGGTAAGGGTGAGTATTTGTTACAGAGACTTTATGACAAAGTCTAAAACATTTAATATTTGATCTTTTGTAGCTAAATAAAACCCTCAGTCCCCTTGTTTGGATGAGGAGCAACGAGGGTGTACATACAATAAGCATTTGTTAATTGCAGAAGAGGTTCAAGTGACTCAGATAATTACCACTCCAAACAGCCACTGTACTTTATATCTCCCTTGCATCCCTGAGAGTTCCTGGCTCCCAGGGGTGGCATTCAAGCTCCCCCCACACCCTGTTTTTTTTACCCTCTGTCTCCAAATTCAGCCATACCAATTATTTCACAAATAGTCCTATTCCCTTCCACTTCGCATGGTGTCTTGTAATTGGATAGTTGGAAATGCTCACACATATACACAGGTATTCACACATGCATGCAGACAGGAAGCAAAGAAAGAAAAGGAAAAGAAAACTAACCATGACATGCACTGAGCTTCAGTGTCAGATAGAACCAGAATCCAACCTTCATCCTTATAGCTGAGTGACTTGCACAGGTTTTTTTCTATGAATCTCAGATTCCTAATCTGATAATTAAATATTACTAGGGGCAATGAATGTATAATAGATATAAGAAATACGTAGCATATTGCCAATATATAGTAAATGATTAATTATACTCTGCTTTCCACAGTGGAAAATGCAAGTCATTATTCAAGGTTTAGCTTAAAATATTATCTCACAAATATTTAAAAGTGAGATAATGAGATATTCACTCCTTTTCCCATTTGGTCATACACTGAGTATTATCAATTTCTGTGTTATAGTATAATTTATTTTAGATATAGTTCTGACAAAAGACTAACACTCTTTTAGAAAAATCATATGTTACTGTTTTTTCTGTCCTTTTTACCTAATAATTCCAGATATATAATTAAAACTTAATAATAATCTTGAAAAATGGCAATAATGTATTTGTATGATGTTCAACTAATACCTCTATGAAAATGTCTTTCACATGTATTTTCCTACAAATGAATCATATTGCTATAATTTACATATAAATAAAATTATAGTTATCAGTATGAAATACTTCATTGGCAATTCAGGAAATATGAACTGATATAAAATATAAGTGGATGTGCATTTGCTATAGAGTATTGGGCTCTCAATAACAGAATGACAGTACAGTTTATGAAATCTTGGGATGATTCTGGAATAATTTGGCAGGCCTCCAAAGTATGGAAGTAGGAAGGAAAACAGTTTAATTGGGACAAGCTAAGAGAACTGTTTGACTGTGTAATCAGAAGGCACTGTATCAAACTAAAATTGTAGTTTACAAGTTGCATTTGCCTTCTGTTTTCAGCAAATGGCAGTGAGGTTCACATAAGCAATGTGCGCTATGAAGATACGGGAGCGTACACTTGTATCGCAAGGAATGAAGCAGGAGTGGATGAAGACATCTCTTCTCTTTTTGTGGAAGATTCTGCTAGAAAGACCCGTATGTATTGAACATGCACACACACGGGAATACACACACACACACCACACTTTACAGCTGTTTGGAGCATGCTTTTCTTAACAGCTTTTTTCAAAAAGCAAAGGTACCAGAAATCTGTGAAATGCACAGCTAAATCAGCTCTCATATGTGGGATTCTTGAATTCCTAAAAGTAGATTGAAATTAAAAAAAAAAAACTTGTGAAATTTTTATTACAAGTTTAAAATGATTTTTTTTTTTTCATTTGTAAGTGCACGTGATATGTTTCAGGTTCTATTTTCCTATTACTCGTGCAGGAATTTAAATCCCTTGCAAAATTCCCCTCTTCAGTGTTATTTGGGAAACTCAAGGCCTCCAGATATATCCAAGGTGTATCAGACAGGTTGAATACATTGTCTCTCTTTTTATACCATTTGCATTGCACTCACAGAGCAGCCCTCCTGTGCCATTTGCCCAGTGGTTATTGCCACTGCAGGGCACTCACTGCTCCCAGCACCAGTGCTGCTTGCTGGCTATTCCTGGATTAATACTAGAAATCCTTTCTCATCTCAGTCGGTGTATCAGATCATCTCCTGAAATTAGAAGAAAAATGCCCTGTGATTTTTTATTTATTTTTATTTATTTTATTTTTATTTTTATTTATTTTTTTTTGAGACAGAGCCTCAAGCTGTCACCCTGGATAGAGTGCTGTGGCATCACAGCTCACAGCAACCTCCAATTATATTCCTGGGCTCAAGCGAGTCTCTTGCCTCCGCCTCCCAAGTAGCTGGGACTACAGGTGCCCACCACAACACCCAGCCATTTGTTTTTGGTTGCAGCCGTCATTGTTGTTTGGCGGGCCCGGGCTGGATTTGAACCCACCAGCTCAGGTGTACATGGCTGGCACCTTAGCCCATTGAGCCACAGGTGCTGAGCCTCCCTGTGATTTTTTAATTTAAAAAAAATTAAAGTTTTTTGTACAAAGTAATTTTTTAATTACTGGACAAAGGGATATGAATAGAGTGGGATGCTAAAGATGAATTCTTTTTCAGGACAGCTGAATTGTTTGAAACTCAAAATACTGTTGTAGCATTGATCAAGTGAACTCTGTAGGCACACAGACAGGCGGTTTCTTCCCTGGCCTACACCTACCACGAGATGGTTGTTGGGGGTCCTCTGGTACTTGAAATCACTATTGCCTTTGTTCTCTGTTCTTCAGTCTGATTTATTATGTTCCTATTAATATAAGTTTCATAAATATGTGATATTTTGGGATCCTCTTATTCAGCAGGTTCCTTGTTTTAAACCTAGTTTTTGAACAAGTTAAAGCATCAACCCAGGAGTCATTCTTATTTCCTGTTACATCAGTGAGCACGTGTAGGTTTGAGTGGATGCAAAGAGGAAGGAAGACCTTACCTGAGTCCCAGCTACCAAAGTATCTTTATCTGTATTTTGTCTGGCTCAGATAACGATCAGGATAAGCAAATAAGTAAAAATAAAAGCCTCAAAGTAGAAAAAAAATAAAAGCCTCTAGTAGATACCTAGATTTAATGATGTGGATAAGGTTAACCTTCATTTCCTCATTGTATTCCCTTTACGTATTTCTGCCAAATAATAATTTGTAATTCATTTTCTGTTAAAAATTAATTTTAGGCAACAAGTAATTGAAAACGTAAGTTGCCTTTGTCCTGTATGATGAAATTTTTAAAACACTTCAATAACAGCTCTGCATTCTTATTTTCTTTCACTATGTTATGAATTTTTAAATATATTTCCCTAGTTATTCAACATCTAGTGCAAACCTTACTATTTTTATATTTATGAAACTTTCAAAATCATCTTAGGAGAAAGACACAATATAAGTGAAAAATTTAGAATTTTTTCCCTAAGTCCATAGGTAATGTATTTGTAGGTTAACTTGTATATTTAACTTATGCACCCTATTCATAGATTAAAAAAAACACTAATAGACTTCAGTGGTAACTTAGAAGTTTCAATTATCACTGCTCTATGTTTATATTCTACTCTTTTATAGGTGTGACAATACAAGATTAGGGTTTTGTTTTTTTTTGCAATGATAAACTTTACATGTGATTAAATACATACCCTTAATTTTTGAAAACATTATGTTCTAATTATTTGTTCCACTGGTAACTAAGAACATACTATATATATATGTTGTTGATGTGAAAGTGCTCAGTTTTAGAAAATAACGCACATAATTAAAATCAAGACAATAATGATGAGGTAAAAGACAGTAAACTAACTGCATAAAATATTAGTAATTACTGAAGAGTATAAGATGAAAATCTAATAATGCCTACCTTGGTATAAAATAGTTATCCTTGGGACAATTCCTAGTACTAAGTTGTCAAAATTCAGTAAACAATATACAACCCAAATAAGGTGGAGATCATATCAGTAAAAACGAATGCCTTCTGTCACCCACATCATAAGAAGTGCTCTGAGTTCTTTTCTAGTAATTCCTTGGGCGGAGATCACTATTACTCATACCTGGCACATTTGAATTCTGACAGATAGATGTTTTCTGAGAAGCCAAAAGAATCAGTCACAAACCCATCAGTTATGCCTTCACTCTCCTATTTGCCCAGATTTTAAAATACATTGATTTGTGCCAGTTCACTAATTTCAGAGAGTTTTTTTAATAGTGACAGGATATAATATATAATTAAAATGCAGACTGGTAAGAGTATACATTTTGCAAAGCAATGTCAGTTATAATCATGTAATAGCTTCATAATTTAGGGCTATTACATGACCTCTCTGAGCTTTAATTTCTTTATTTGTAATATGAAATAAATACTAATACACTAAGGGATTTCCATTGTGATGTTATATAAATCACACTCATCATGCTGCTAGGTGTAATGTAACTATTCCTCTGATTAGAAGTTGTTTTCTGAAAATAATTTCTATTCCTTGCTAGAAACATCGACAAACATCTCTTTTTTAAAAACTCCCCAAACTCTGTAATTGCTAGCGATCAGAGAGTTTACGATTTGAATGATGCATGTAGCTATAGGTAATACAGGTGTAAGCATAAATGCGGATGGATATGAGGGTGTACGGGCATCATTACTGTGCATTCAAATGTGAAATGCTTCTCATGTTTAAAAAATAATTGACTCACCTGGTTGGTATATACATGTTTTCTTTAGTGTAATTATTAAGATATTTTGAATAAATGTCAAAATCTTTTTCCAGAGTCCACTTTTGTCACTGAGTAAAAGCTACACTTTGTTCCCCCTTTACATTGAGTCAATTTATATTCCTATTATATTTGAAAATTCTGCAATGCACTTTCCTTCCGCTTTATTTATGAAAGATAGGAAAATTATTGAATCTCATGTAGACAGCAATAAAAATGAGGAAAGATTTACAACTTTGGGGATAAATAACACAACATAGACTTACTTTGTTTAGCAAGAGCTTCTGTGTAATCATCCAGCCATTTTCTACAGAATATAGAACTCATGGTTGTATCAGTCACATTTTTTAACACCACATTTCCCAGCAATATGATACTTGGAGAGAAGGATTCACGCGAAGCATCACACGGCCGAGTTTGTGTTTCACTTCTATCATAATCTCTGAGTTGGAACACTTTGATTTACAGTGCCCAGTTTTATCAACAAACCTCACTGGAAGTTTTCTCATGTGACAAATTGAACTACAAGAAAGTGCTTCAATGTAATAGACTCCACAGTTACATGAAGGATAGGTTTTGATAACTAAGATTTAATGGAGTAATAAACAGGGAGGATTTAAATGCAAAGACCAGTAGAAACGGGCCAGAGGGACTTGGAGATGATGTGAGATTCCTGAGGAGTTTAGGCAGAGGTAATACGTTATTTATTGGAAAGCATGCTGTGCACGGCATAAGTAGTAGACTCATTTGCATTCCCAGTGGAAGTAAATTCCTAGATAATCATAATTCATATTTAAGATGAGCTAAATGAAATGTGGAGTGAATGGAAGCTGCTGTAGAAAGTTTGTTGTTGTTATTTTGTTTTGTTGTCTTTGAGATAGAGTCTCGTCTGTTGTCCAGGCTAGAGTGCCGTAGTGTCAGCCTACGTAGTACCGTAGACCTCAGCCCCCTCAGTTCAGGAGATCCTCTTGCCTCAGCCTCCCAGGTAGCTGGAACTCTACAGGTGTCCACCAACATGCTTGGCTAATTTGTCTATTTTTAGTAAATACAGGGTCTTGCTCTTGCTCAGGCTGGTCTCCAACTTCTTTTTTATTTTTATTTTTTTACTTTTACATATACATGTGTTTATTAGGTTTCCACTTTTTGTCTTCCCAGAATTAAAAAGGCTTAAAATGTACTAATAATAACAATGTTTAAGATAAGGACTAGAGACAAAAACCTCGTAAAGAATGAATGAAGATAAATACACTCAGAAAAGAAATCAGACGATTACTATATTTAAATATTAAGCAATATAATAATAATAATGCAAAGAAAGTAACACTTACATTGTAAAATAAAAGTATGCCTCAAACTTCTGAGTTCAAGTGATCCACCTGCCTCGGCCCCCCATAGTGTGGGGGTTACAGGGGAGAGCCACTGAGCCCGCCTGCTGTAGAAACCTTTTAAGCTACTGGATGCATTCAGCATTCAGCACAGATTAAACCACGCCGTGCTAAGATTTTAGGGAGGAAATGTGATTCATCTAGGTGTTTGTAAATACTGGAATATAATTTCTAAATATATTGTAATCACATACGATAGTCAAAGTATGTTCTGATAAATATGCTATCATAGTCTAGGATGGGTTATGGGGTCTGGTTCCCCCCGACCCAGCTGGCTTTATTCCATTACTAGGTGAAACTGGGAAGTTTAACAGAGGTGAGGTGTGGCTCCGAGGGACAGCCAAAGTGAGTAAACACCGAAAGCCAGACAGGCGCAGGGCCTCCTGCATGACTAGAAAACCAAGCATTGGCACAGGCTGTGGTCTGCCAGAGAGAAAGTCCATTTAAGTAAAGAGAAAGCTTAGTGCACCCCCAGAGGGATGGAAGTGGGTCTCTCTTGTGAGTGAGAAGAGAGGCCCTGACACGAAGGCAGTGTAAAGGTGTAAATGCCCTGTTCCTCTCCTTTGAAACTGTTCCTGTGAGTCTTTCATCCGTCTCCCTGCGTCTCCCAGATCCTTTGTCCTTTTCTATGGGGCGTGGATTACCTTGGTTACCTTTCCTTCTTTGGCTAAAAATCCTGAGTGGTGATCTCACTGTTGATTTTAGCACACTTGCGGTATTTATGGTGTGCGGTGTTCATCCCACGTGCAAATATGGAAGCTGTATTTTGCACAGGACATGCTTGGTAAGTCACAGTGGGCCGTGATGTTTCTACCGCCCCGCAAACTGTCCCAGTCAGCAGATCAGGCTTTTCTCCCTCCCTGCTTGTAGCCCCCCTCTTTTTGTCCCTTCTCGCCATATACATGTTTTCTTTTTTTCTTTTTAATTTTTCTTACCACTATACTAATGAGAATACATCTTTTCTTTATCATTGTCACAAGCAGTGTGACAGTTGGTTATTGCAACAATCCTTACTTTAGAACTCACTACATTACATTAATAGTAGATGAGTGTATTGTTCACAAAAATTAATATTTTGACTTTTTATATATTTATGAATTAAAAATTAATTTTCAGATTCTGGAAAAATTTTAGAATAGGTTAAACACTAAAACAAGATTATTTGAATATATAAATGATGTAAATATAGAATTTATATATATTAGTCAATAGTTATTGTAAAAAGGCAAAAGTTTTATTCACTCTACTGAAATTTAGAAATATGGTAAAATAAAGCAATTTGTTTTTAAATGTTTTAAAATATATGTGAAAGTTTATAAAGTATTTTCCTGTTTTAGAAGTAGAAAAAAGGTCTTAAAATAGATTAAAACATGATCTTTTTACATATAAAGGAAGTATGATTATGCCATTGTAAACTCTGGAAATAAAACAGATTCTGATTCCGTTCTATCAACAGATTAATTAACTTCTCTAGTCTTCATTTGCTTCTTATTTTACAGCATGGAGAAAATACATACTTCAAAAAGGAAGTTGTATAGATTTAATGAGGTCATTTAGGTAGGCTCTTAGTAATGTCTACCAAGGCTAGAAAAATAATATAAATAGGTGAACAGTGTAGTCTTTAAAGAGTATAATCATAAATTATTTCTAATAATTATTTCTACATGCAAACTAAGTGAGATATGTGCAGCAGTCATCAGATTAATATATATAAAAATATGTGTGTATGTATCGTATGTATCTATATTTTAAATAGATATATAAAATATGTGTGTATATATCTATATGTAGATATTTTATATATAGATATATATACACATATATATTAATATATATACACATATATAGCTATATTTTATATATCCATATACATATATATCTATATTTTTATTTATATATCTTTAAATTATAGATTATACACACATATATATGAATATGAATATAATATAATATTAATATCACATATTATAATGTATAATATAAATACATATTAATATTACATATTATAATGTATAATATAAATACGTATTAATATTAATATAACATACACACATATATCTCTCTATTTTATATATGGGAAATAGAATAATTAGGAGTAGAAATAATCCAAGTTAAAAATAAGGTTAGGCCGTCACAGCTGTGGTGGAATTTTAACCCTGCCGGTCATGAGCTAAGAAACAGAATCAAACAGAACTAAATAAAAACAAATATCTTAGAGAAAATAAAGTAAATCACCAGATTAAAAATGTTAATATTTATTTAGCACTTATTGAATATTATTTAATAGAGGAGCTATATTAGTTAAATTTTAAAGCAGAATGAACAATTATTTATTTTTCAAAAACCCAAACACTATTTAATATTTGATACAGACATTTACATAGTAATAAGCATATTATGAAATTAAATGTACTTCACGTAATAGAGTCATATCAAGGTTAACAATGCTTGATAAAGATTTATTATTTTATTAACATTTATTATTTACCATAAATGACAATATTCATTCTTCTCAATTTGGCCAGTGACATTGTCATATCCTATGATGTCACTGGTTCTGTAAATTGTTTCCTCCATTGGCCCAAAATACACTGAAATTATCTACCTCATGATTTCCATATCTGAAGATTTTATTTATAAAATTATACTCTTTTCAACATCATTAAATAGATCCGCTTCTTACGTGTTAGGAACATTTTGCACAACTGCAGTGCCTTGTTATGTGACAAGATGCTGTATGACCTACAGGTCACTGAATTGACAGGCTTACAGAAGTGCTAAACAACAGGGCATCTCTATTGCCTCCACAATAAAAATTGACTTAAAGCCTTCCTATTTTGATTTGGAGTCTAAATATTCTCTGCAGAGTGTCATATACCTTCAGGAGACTGTTCTACCTCATCTCAATTATACAATATTGGGGTGAGGGGGAAAGTCCCTTTTCCCTTGAACGCAATAATAGAGCAACTCAAATTAAGGCAGATCAGTAAGAGGAAGGTCCATTTACCACTTGAGCGAGGAGATTCTCAGAGTGATTACTCAATATCCCAATGATTCTCTTTGAAAATTAAATTAACTTGAGAGGCAGGTACTGTTTTTAAATGATTTGGGCCAGGTTTGGCTATATTCTTGATCTTCTTTCCTACAATATATCGGGATAACAGGGATAGGTGGGGAAGTCAATTGCACCTTTGATCTTTGGATTTGTCAGTCAGGTTTCTGCAGATACAGAATAAGAACCCTCTGATGTGTTTGGATCTTGAATGGTCTTTAATTCAAAATATTCTTTACATCCACGAGTCATACTTTGCGGTGAAATTTCCTGAGCTCCTTCAACATTTTAGCTGATTTATTTTAAAAATGATGATGAAATGTTAGTCCTATTAATTTAAACATGCAGACTAACAATGTGCATAAAGGGACAACTCTAAGTTTAAAATCTACGAAATCTTGAAAAAATTGCATACTAATATTTTGTTGGCAATATTCCGGAGAAAATGTTAGGACTCTGAGATTCCATAATTCCAGAGGCTTTAAACTTACTGAATTCTTTGTCAAATAACATTGCCCTTAGGTTTAAAAACAGAAAAGCAGAAATACCATCACTCTATGATTTTCTAGAATCTTCCATATAGGAATTTAGTCCGATAATGGTATAAATGTGTGAAGAGCTAAGAAAACAATATGCCTTTGACATGCCCAGGCTCGGGATGAGGAGTTCTCTCAAAGTTTTGTGAATTCTAATTGGGGCATCATATATTTATCTACTGTGCGAACAGCCCGGATTATACATCTGCACGTCCTTTGTCCTCTGCTTCCCCAGATATCTGAATTCCATAAAGGCTGACTGTGGGTAGATATGCCAGAAAGTGACAGTTTTATTATTATTCTGCGTTCTTATTTGGGTTTTTTTCTCCCAGCTATCTATGCATTTTCATATTTATGTTACTTATACAATGTTGCTAAAGACAAAATTTCTTAAACGGCACCTTTTTATCTCATGCAGTATCATTACATCATGCCTATTTGACCCTCTGCCTGCTAGATTGATCTACATGTGTAAACCTGGTTACACTCACTCTAGTATAAAGAATAATAAATTTTTGGAAACATTCTTACAATAGTGAAATTTTAATAGAAAATTAATTATTAATGAATAAAATGTTTTTATGTTTAGCTCAAATATGTCCTGATAGAAAATAGAACTTTGATTCAAAATATAGTTTAGATTCAGAAGTTAGAAAGCTTATACTACAGAGTAAGAAGAAAAAAGAGATGTACTATTTTCTAACTACAGTATTATAATGATATACAAGTGAAGACACTGATGTATAGTATATGTTATAACTGTTACTGTACAAATTATGACTGTACTACTAATAATAATCAGAATGTAATTTCAGTGTTATGTTTCATAAGGCAGAATAAAACATCAGAGGGAACTATGATTAAGTTAAAATTAAGACGTTCTAATAATAAAAATTTGGCTGAAAGAGTGAACACAAATGTCTAGTGGTAACTTACTTTATCTTAAATAAATAAATAAATACAAAGAGGTCAAACAATCAAAAAAAAAATCTGGCCTGTGATTTAAAAAGAAATTTCAGAGGCAAGGAAGGAAAAACGCCAATATGTTTTATACAAAGATGTTAATTCTCATTCATTATCTAGGAAACACATCTTATAGCTGTTATACATTCATAAAAATTAAGAAAAATGCGAGCAATGCTATTTCACATGCACTAGAATACCACAATTTTATTTATTTTATTTTATTTTTCTTTTCTTTCTTTTTTTTTTTTTGGCAGTTTTTGGCCGGGGTTGGATTTGAACCCATCACCGCCGGCATATGGGGCTGGCACCCTACTCCTTTGAGCCACAGGCGCCTCCCTACCACAATTTTATAAGCAGCATAATAGCAATAGTTGATGAGGTTTGGAAATAGAGGAGTCATGAGTGTGTATTGCTAGTAATAGTGACTACACGTTACAAATTAATATAGGATGCAGGGTGAGAACTGTGGTAAGGCCGCTCTGTGAAGGCACAACCTAGCTAAAAATAGCGACAATAACCAGGCACTGGTCTCTGCTTTGGGGTCCTATATTTGCTACTCAAGAGTTACATAGCTAATGATGAAAAAGACTCGTAGTACGTTTATCCATAGATGACATCAACTTTTCCAAACCTAAAGGTAATTTCTCAGATATTTCCTAGCCAGGCACTCTGGGGGAACAGCTGACCCTTCCAGACCAGGGGCCACAATGAGGTACTGGCTCAACTGGTTTGTGACCTCACAGCCCCAGAACTGATTCAGCAGAGAAGATAATTTCTATACCCCTGTGGTTCTGCCCCAAACACACCCAAATGCCTAACTTTTCCTATCAAACTGCCTTTAAAAATCCTTTGTCACTGGGACAGAAATTCACACCTGTAACCCTAGCTCTGTTGAGACACTGCACTAGGCGGATCTCTTGAGCTTAGGAATTAGGGTTTGGTAACTCTGTTATACTGGACCATGAAAATATTTGCAATACCAGATGAGAGTGGATTGTTGGGTGGACCCAAATTAAGAAAGGCCTTATTCTACGTGAATGAAAAAAGACAATTGGAAAGACATACAAGCTGTATTTTTAGAAAGGGAAAAACCATTTTCTAAACACATGTATTCATTACCTAGTGATTATCCTAGAAATATCACAATAAACATTTTTCTCCTGGATTTCATTTTTGATATATAGTGGGCGTTTGAGTATTACTATGATTATGACCAGGGTAGATTAAGCTAAATCTAATTCTTAACACAGTTTACAAAATAAGTTGTCTTGTTTAATTACTTCATTTTTGCTTGTAATCTCAAGGAGGAATAGATGTTGTAGAAACTCATTACCCCATGCTGCTGGAATTCAATGCTAGCATTCAATGTGAAGCTGAATTATCTTTGTTTATCCATCTTTTGATGGTATAATGGAATTTCACTCCTCAGCCTCCCAGAGTGCTAGGATTACAAGCTTGAGCCACTACTCCTGGCCGATTATTAGCTTTAAAATTCTCTCAGACATATTAAGCAATGGTAAAATATTCAGATAGACAAACATGATAGCAAATATTCTTGAAATAGGACTATCCCAAATGGGTAATAGATTAGGTGTTTTATGTTCATATGTAATGTTAAAATATATTAAGTTTATAATTAATTAATTTAATAATTAATAAATATTAAATTATATTAAATAATTTAATAATTAATTTAATTCCTTTAAATATATTTAAAAGGAATAACAATTAACTATTTGACTCTTTTGAATTATTGGTATTGTTACTCTTCAAAGAAGGTAAATTCCATTTGTGAATTGAATATTCACTCAAATGTTTCATCTTCACTTTGGAAAAAATGCTTCAAGAACATAAAATTTACAGTTTTATTCACAGATGATAGTTTTCTTTTGCTGCTCTGCCTTGCAGAGTAAGCCTAGGAAAGACAAGTTTTCAGGATATGGTAGTAAATATCTCTATACTGTATGTGTGCATAAATAAATATATATGATTTATTAATTCTGTATATGGGAAAGTTTTGTTGCATCGTGTTCTTAAAGTCATGACTGACCACATTTTATTTTTAAGAGTGAGCAGTAATTAAAGGTTACGTGGGCGTGGGGTCACTGCGTTCCCCGAACTGCGCTCCTGCTTCGGTGCAGACGCTGTTTCTTCCCACAGCCACGGTCAGCTACACCACTGCTAGTTGGCCTAGTTTTCTTGCTGTCCCTTGTCACTTCTCTGCTGACCATCTTTGACCCAGTTCTCTTTTCTTCTGCGCCAGTAACTGCAGCTGCTGGAGGATCACTGCTATCTGGGGTTTGTTCTGCCTTTTTTCAGTGTTGACAATGGGAAGAAGAAAAGCAGTGGCCTTGCTCCCTCTGATTAATTTAGAGACTATTGTATGGGGCTGAGGAAGGAAAAGAATGGGAGAGGGGAAGGCAGGGCTTGAGGGGACCCGAGCATATGCTGTCTTATTCTGGCCTTTGCTTCTCCACTGTAATAATATAAAGTAATGATCCACCTCCTGGCAGGAGCAATAATGTTTCAAATGAAGAAGACAGGAAGTGATAACATAACGTGCACAGTGACTCCAAATTCATAACCTCAAGTTTGTGGTAGTAGGTAGGACATCGCTGTTCCTTCACCTAGTCTTAGATATTGATGTCACCTTTCTATGTTTTAGTTTTTCCTTGTTGCCTAATGAGAAAAAAATGGTCATTCTCAAACTCATTTACAGGAACTTAAAAGCATTAATGATAACTCCTCAGCCGAGAAAGCTCTAGGCTCTCGAAAAATTAGAAATTTAAAATCAGGTGCCATCTGACCAGGGTTTTAATGCATTAATGTAAGGAGCATTTTCATTATCACAGGGAAAAAGACTATGATGATAAGACACCATTCTAGATTTATTATAATATTTTCCTTTAAATATATTCAACTAATTCTTAACTTTTAGTATTCAAAACACCATGATGAACACCTTAGTTCATCTAGTTTTTTACAGATAATTAAATTATACTAACTAGAGCATGTTCATCAAGAACTTTAGAACTCAGGCTAGTCCAATGATTGCATTATTGTTATTCTGTTGCCCTTCACAGAAGCTAAATTCCATTTGTGATTGAATATTCATGCAAACATGAAGATCTGAGATCAAACACTGGGAGCAGGGGCTCTGGATCTTATTAAGTCATCTTAGGCAGAAGCTGCCATTCCCTCTCCACTATCATAAGCAAAGAAAAGAGGCTAATGTGTATCAGTAAGTTCTACTTTCAAAATTAAGTTAGAGAGGGGTTGGTTAATGGTACAAAATATCATTAGATAGGATGACTATGCCCTAGAACTTGGTAGCACAATAGGACAACTATAGTTAACAAATTATTGCACATTTTAAAATAACTAAAAGAATGGACTCCGAGTACTCCTAACATAAAGAAATGATAAATGCTTGAGGTGATGGATACCCCAATTACACACTGTATGCCTGTATGAAAATGCCACGTGTGCCCTACAGATCCAAGTAATGAGAGTGGGAGAGACCTCAAGCTAAAGCTGAACTGGCTATGCAGTCATTCAATGCACAAGTTGGCCATGCATTCTAAAATCAATTCATCTAAATCCAGATCCCAAGCTCTGCCATGATTAAACTGAAAGTCCTTATAAACGAGATGATCAATTTGAAGTTTTCTAATGAATATTCTTACTGCATGACACAGATTACCTAGTTCTCTATCAAACTAGAAAAAGAACTAAGACATATTTAAAGTGCTTTGAAAAAGAAAACTTCAGTTCTAGGCCCGATTCCTTATGACTACTTGTAGGAAATAATCATAAGTGTAGGAAAGGATGAAATTCAACAGATTGAGGAAGTCAGGTGTTACCTCCTTGCAACAGAGTGCCGAGTCCGATGCTATTGTGTCTGAAAGCAAATCTACAGGACACAGACTTCTTTTTTTTTTAATTTTTATTAAATTATAATTGTGTACATTGGTGCAATCATGGGGCACAATGTGCTGACTTTATATACATTCTGAAATATTTTCATTGAACTATTTAACATAGCCTGCATGGCCTTTTAATCACTATA
>CAUYON010074881.1:0-18812 GCA_963573935.1 Arctocebus calabarensis | reverse complement strand
TGTCTAAAATTTTACTCCTATTTTTTTTTTTTTGAGACAGAGCCTCAAGCTGTCACCCTGGATAGAGTGCTGTGGCATCACAGCTCAAAGCAACCTCCAATTCCTGGGCTCAAGCGAGTCTCCTGCCTCTGCCTCCCAAGTAGAAGGGACTATAGGCGCCCCCCACAACGCCCAGCCATTTTTTGGTTGCAGCCGTCATTGTTGTTTGGCGAGCCTGGGCTGGATTTGAACCCACCAGCTCAAGTGTATGTGGCTGGCACCTTAGCCCATTGAGCCACAGGTGCCAAGCCACTCCTATTTTACTTTAAGTAAGACTATGTCCTGGCCCCTTAAAACCACTGAAAACATATAGTACAATATATATTTATATATTTTAATCTACTGGTCTTCTCTGATCTCACTAGCAAAGTAGCAAACTAAGCAACTGGGGTATTTATTTCTAGCAAGAATATAATTTCTGAGAATCTTAGTTTCTGTATGCCTTCTGCATTTGCATTCCTACATATAAGTTTAAATCATCTACAGTTCCTTTCCTGAGAGTATTCAACAGGGCAATTCTAATGTTTCACTTGGGAAGAAAAGGGGAATAATAACCCAGTTACACATAAAAACACTTCAGAAAAATTACATATATAAAGAGAATTTCTGCTATCCAACATATTTCTTATACTATAAATGCACAATTAATATGATATTGGCTAAACGTAATAGTTACTTTCACACTGTTATTAAAAAAAATAGAAAAAGAGCCAGGCGTGGTAGCTCGCATCTATAATCCTAGCACTTTGGGAGGGTAAGGTGGCTGGATTGCTCAAGCTCAGGAGTTCAAGACCAGCCAGCCTGAGCAAGAGCAAAAGCAAGACCCCTGTCTCTACTAAATTTAGAAAAACTAGCCAGGCATTGTGGCAGGTGCCTATAGTTCCAGCTACTTGGAAGGCTGAGGCAAGAGGATCACTTGAGCCCAAGATGTTGCTGTAAGCTAGGTAGAATACCACAGCGCTCTACCCAGGGCAATAAAAGAGACTCTGTCTCAAAAAAAAAAAAAAAAAAGAAAGAAAGAAAGAAAAGAAATGCATCAGATCACTGTTGCTCTTGAAATGGCATATAATACTGTATAAAAAAATTAATCTTTAGAAATGTAAATTAAGTTTTTAATTCTTTTCTTATGCACATTGGCCTAAACTCTGTTTTGTTCTTTGACAGTTCCTTACCATTCTAGTGTTTCAAGTAGCTCTTGGGCACAGCTCTTTCTTATCCAGTCACCTTGCAAACTGGGCCAATAACAAACCCACATACTCTCAATGTTATGTAATATGATGCCCTCCAGACTGGCTAGCTTAGCACTTGTAGCTCAGCAATGAAGGTGCCAGCCCAGACCTGGCAGGTTCGAATCCAGCCGGTGCCTTCTAAACAATGACAACTACAACCAAAAAATAGCCCAGCACCCATAGTCCCAGATATTTGGGAGGCTGAGGCAAGAGAATCGCTTAAGCCCAGGACTTTGAGGTTGCTGTGAGCTATGACATCATGGCACTCTACCCAGGGCAACAGCTTGAGACTCTGTCTCAAAAAAAAAAAAAAAAAAAGATACCCTCCTTTTAAGAGTAATCTTATAAGAATTACCTATGTGACCTGGTGATCTCATTTTGAAAATATACTCCAAGAAAATCAGAGAACCCCTTTCTCCATGATTGTTGGTTCTAATAATATTTGTGGCAAATACAAAATATGCTGTGTCATAACAACTGACGAACGGTCAAGAACTCACTTACCATTAAAATAACAAATGTAGACTACACAGATACAGGGAAATCTATAAGAATGAAGATTTTTTTTTTTTAAACCTCCAATACTATATACTATATACAACTTGACAAATTATGTAATGATAAGTAATTATGCCCTTATCCCCTGTGCCAGTTATCATGTTAAACATTTCAAGTGCATTATCTTTTTTTTTTTTTTGCAGTTTTTGGCGGGGGCTGGGTTTGAACCCACCACCTCCGGTATATGGGGCCAGTGCTCTACTCCTTTAAGGCACAGGCGCCACCCCTCAAGTGCATTATCTTATTTGAGCTTCAAAACAACCCTAATGAGGTAAGCACTATCATCTCTATTTTACAAATGAGAAAACTCACTGAGTTTTCAAAAGCTTAGCAATCTACCCAAGGTTATAATGCTATCTTATGATACTATCAGATGATCTAACTCTAGAGTACTCTTACCTTTCAAACTAGATAAAACAGGATTTGGCTAACAATATTTTGGGAAGGAGTAGGTAACATTTTGAGATTTATATACAAATTTAGGTGACATCTTCCATCCCCTCAGTTTCTTATGTAGAAAGATTACCATTAGAGCTGTGATTCTCTATCCTGGCTGCACAATTAAATCACCCCAGACAAACCCTAGACAATCATAATTTTTAGAGGCTAAGATGATTCTGATGTACAGAGGAGGCTGAAAAATACTGAACTACCGACACTCCTCACAAAATAGAAAGTGGAAGAAAGAACTATGTATCCCTATTACCCTCAGCTCAGAGCCACTCGGGCTTTCTTTCCTCTTCATCTACTTTTGCCTGTAAGAAAGGAGACACATTCCCATTTGCTACTCTGAGGGATGCCTGGTCTTATCTAAGTGTTAAGTTTCTAGCTATGGATAATACTAAATCAGGGATAAAGACAGAAAAGACAAGGCTGATACTTTTAGTTCTGTCTGACTCTTCTGTTTACCTCCTATAGGGGCTTACTGAACTTGGGATAAAATAAGCATGCCACTTACCAGCACCTACTCACACTATAAAGGGAAAAAAAAGTTATTTGCTTTTTTTTTTGGGGGGGGGGAGACAGTTTCACTATGTAGCCCTCAGTAGAGTGCCGTTGCATCACAGTTCACAGTAACCTCAAACTCCTGGGCTCAAGCGAGTCTCTTGCCTCCGCCTCCCAAGTAGCTGGGACTACAGGCGCCCACCACAACGCTCGGCCATTTTTTTGGTTGCAGCTATCATTGTTGTTTGGCGGGCCGGGCCGGGCTGGATTCGAACCTGCCAGCTCAGGTGTACGTGGCTGGCGCCTTAGCCCGCTGAGCCATAGGCGCTGAGCCCATTACAAATGTTTTAATGTAATGTAAAAGTAAATATAAAAAATATTTATTACACAGGCCTCAAGTTTGGGGCTCACTCTATGGTAGAAGCTAACGTACTATAGGAAATGCCTTTTTTGGTTTTTTTGGAGACTCTGTCTCACTCTGTTGCTCCAAGCTAGAGTGCCATAGCATCAGCCTAACTCACAGCAACCTCAGACTTCTGGGTTCAAGCAATCCTCCTCAAGCAAGCCTCAGCCTCTGGAGGAGCTGGGACTATAAGTATCTGACATCATACCCTAATTTCTATTTTTAATAGAGTTAGGGTTTCATTCTTATTCAGACTGTCTCAAACTCCTGAGCTCAAGTGATCCTTCCCACCTTGACCTCCCAGAGTGCTAGGATTACAGGTGTGAGCCACTGCTCCTGACTAAGAAACACTTTAAAAGATAAAATCCTCAGTTTCATTCAAAAGCTTTTATTGCTGCTTTGTTAAAAACATTTTGGCCAGGCATAGTGGCTCATTTCTATAATCCTAGCACTCTGGGAGGCCAAGGTAGGAGGATCATGTGAGCTTAGGAATTTGAGAGCAGCCTAAGCAAGAGTGAGACACTGTTTCTACTGAAAATAGAAAAATTAGCTGGGTGTTGTGGCAGGCACCCATAGTCCCACATACTGAGGCTGAGGCAAGAGGATCACTTGAGCTCAAGAGTTTAAGGTTGCTGTCAGTTATGATGACACCATGGCACTCTATCTAGGACAACAGAGTATGAGTATATCACAACAAAAAAAAAGAAAGAAATATAGTTTAATGTACAAAAAAATGGAATGATCAAGAGCCACTATTATGTGCTTAATAGTATAAGGAACAAGTTCTTCCAGTATGTCTAAGTACTCGGGAGTTGCTAACTTAAAATTTTAAGCTGGTAACTCAGATTGTCTACTCCCTCCTCCATATCTTATACGCTATGAGAGAAAGTCCTGAACACGCAACTGGAGTTTTCCAAAGTCCCAGAATATCGAAAGCTAAAAAGGAAGCAATCATTAAAGATTACTATGACATTTCTTAAGATTATTCTGTCTTCAGAATAAATAGTATCAGCCTGAGTGATATGGAAGTCTATTTGGAATAATGTTAACATTGTTAACACCCATGGGTCCAGAGTCTTCAGAAAATGTTTATCTAAATTAGCCTTATTCATGGCAACTCATGATGTAAAACCACTTTGTTAAAAACTCTACTCAAGACTGGCATATTATAACATTGAACTGTGTGTTAGAAGACTATACTTTTGGGACTACCCTTGAGAGAGGACTAAAAGAATCTGCTTCTACACTCCATCTAATATTCTTTTTTCTTTTGAGACTCACTATGTCACCCTCGGTAGAGTGCCATGGCATCACACTTCATAGCAAACTCAAACTTTTGGGCTTAAGCGATTCTCTTGCCTCGGCCTCCTGAGTAGCTGGGACTACAGTTGTCCTAATATTCTTTATATATTATCCTTTTTTTTTTGAGATAGACTCTCAAGCTGTCACCCTAGGTAGAGTGCCATGGTGTCACAGCTCACAGCAACCTCCAACTCTTTTGACTTAAATGATTCTCTTGCCCCAACCTCCCAAGTTGAGGGACTACACGCCCTTGCCACAACCCCCGGCTATTTTTTGGTTGTAGTTGTCATTGTTGTTTGGCAGGCCTGGGTCCTTTTTTATTTCTTTAGTGTCTAGCTGCTCTTTCCAATCAACAGATACACACATAGACATTCATGCTTTTAAGACCCAGACCACCTTATTCTTTGTTGTATATCAAGCCCCAAGAACAGCATCTGGCATATAATCAACACTCAATTACCAACAATGGACCAACAAGTGACATTCTACTTTTAACTTATACAAATCACATACACAATGCTACATACACACAAAGTATTGCATATGCCCCATGCTTTTTATACTATACTATCAATCGCTTCATCTTATACCATCAATTTCTTTCATCCCTGGAAAGAGATACCATTAAAAGGCTCAGTGGGTAGGGCACCAGCCCCATATACCCAGAGTGGCGGGTTCAAACCCGATCTTGTTCAAACTGTAACAAGAAATAGCTGAGCATTGTGGCGGGTGCCTCTGGTCCCGGCTACTCGGGAGGCTGAGGCAAGAGAATCACCTAGGCCCAAGAGTTGGAGGTTGCTGTGAGCTATATGACTCCATGGCACTCTACCAAGGGTGATGGAGTGAGGCACTGTCTCTACAAAAAAAAAAAAAAAGGCCTTATCTACAAACAAAAACATTATTTCCAGGGTTCTGAGTAATAAATGTGTCTCTGCAACATTCTTATTCTTTTCAATGCTTAGAACACCCTTCTGTTAGACAACTATTCCCCTATAACAAAGGCTCAAAATCAATCTTCATATTGTTTAATAAACATCAAATCACTGATAAGCTTATGAAATGCCAATGCATCCAATATCTATTAAAGTTTATAAATGTTAATGTAGATTTTTTTTTTTTTTTTTTGGAGACAGAGCCTCAAGCTATCACCCTGGGTAGAGTGTCATGGCATCACAGCTCACAGCAATCTCCATGTGTGGACACAAAAACAGCATGGATTCTAAGATGCCTATTTGTGGAATTCTGGTTTGCTCACGTATATAGCAAGATTTGGTATCAACTATGTGCTACTACACATATTAAGGCTCTCCTTTCTAGATGCTTGAGATACACAGTACCTGCCATAAAGGAGTTCACAGGTTAACAATAAGAATGGCTAAGATCTCTTGCTATGTGAAAGGTCTCATATACTCAAATACTCTTACACTGCTAAGAGAGGTATTACTATCCGTCTATAGTACATATAAAAAAGTGCTAAGAAAGGTTAACTATCCACACAATGAGATATATATTGAATCTAGAATCCAAGCTTAGATTTGTGTCTGACCAAAGCAACCCCCTTAACCACTATGACTATTACCTTATAAGCACTCAGAAACAGAGAAAGTAAATATGCACTATTTTATGATAGAAGTATATAAAATAGTTAAGAGAAATACAATAGTCAGTCACTAAAACTGACTTAGGCCTTTGAGAGAGGACGGAGAAATGCATTCTGAAGGAAGTAAATATTTGAATTATCTTCAAAGGTGAGGAGTTAACTGTACAAATAAACAATGAGGTAGAAAATCACAAACATGGTAGACTGACCACATATTTATCCCAACCCATCCTGAAAAGTCATATAAATAACTATAGAGGAATAAAAAGGGTATAAACCCATCTGTGATACCTTTTCTTTCTAAGACTATAAATCACATTGGGGTACTGAATTAATATGTATATTTAGAGTTTTTAATTTCCATTCCATGCATTGTCTGATTCTTTCAGGTTCCTTTATTATTATTAGTCAGAAAGAAAAAATACCATAACCATGAAACAAGGTGGCATAAGAAAAGAAAGAGACTGAGAGTAACAGCAAATTCTGGTTTCGTGAAAATGTTAGAAAAAAGGGTTACAAGTTTTTGAGAAAGCACAAAAGAAAAACAGAATATTAAAAAATAAAATTGAAGAATAAGTGCCGTAAGTTCTATATCTAGTAACAGGAATTTAAGAAAGAGAGCAAATTGAATGGAGAAAAGTATCAAAGAAAAAAAAAAAAGACTTAGAACTAAGAGATACAAGTCACCAGATGGAGAGGGGTTGGAGCATCTATCTCAAACTTAAATGGCATCAGTGCTCTATAACATTATTAAACTCCAAAATGATGCAGTAATATCTTGAACATATTCAAGGTCATTTTTTTTTCGAGACAGAGTCTCACTTTACTGCCCTCAGTAGAGTGCGGTGATGTCACAGCTCACAGCAACCTCCAGCTCTTGGGCTAAGGTGATTCTCTTGCCTCAACATCCCGAGTAGCTGGGACTATACAGGCGCCCACTACAATACCCGGCTATTTTTCTGTTGCGGTTTGGCCAGGGCTGGGTTTGAACCCACCATCCTCAGTATATGGGGCCAGCGCCCTACTCACTGAGCTACAGGCGCCGCCCTCAAGGTAAATTTCCAACTGATAATTATATGATATCCCAAATAAGGGAAAACAGAATAAAGACATTTTTCAGATCTGAAAATTTTCTCTACCAAAAGACAATGCTGAAGACAAAGACTAGAGGTTCTAAGATCCAACAAGATTCTCTACTCTGTGTCACACATGTGATAATTCTCTACAATGTAAACTGCATCATACTTGGTACTTAAAAAAAATTTAATTCCTGAGAAACGGACAGAAAAGCTTTCGATAATGTAAATGGATTACCCAGCACATATTAATACATTCAAGTCCATAAATTCCACAAACAGGCATTCAATGCATATAAATCTTTGTAGTTTTAACTTTTGTGCAAATATTTAGGAAGTAGTGGTTATTTACTTACTTATTTATTTAGAGACAGATTCTTGCTCTTATTGCCCAGGCTAGAGTACCATGGCCTTAGCCTCGCTCATAGCAACCTCAAACTCTTGGGCTCAATCTTCCCTGCCCTGGCCTCCTAAGCAGATGGGATAATAGATACAAACAACTACACTTGGCTAATTTTTCTATTTTTAGTAGAGAAGGGGTCTCACTTTGCTAATGCTGGTCTCAAACTCCTGAGCTCAAGTGATTCTCCTACCTCAGTCTCCCCAGGGTGCTAGGATTACAGATGTGAGCCACCATGCCTGGCCAGTGGTGGTTAATTAAAATAATACTTATAAAAGATCTAAAGATGTCATGTAAATCTGTCAAATTTGGGGGAAAAAGTTGTCTTCCAACAAAACTGTCCCTAAAAGAAAAGCTTAGCTCTATGGAAACAGCATTTTCAGAGTAAATGCTATAATTAGCAATAGCAAATTTTTTTTTTTTTTTTTTTGAGACACAGCCTCAAGCTGTTGCCCTGGGTAGTGTGCCATTGCATCACAGCTCATAGCAACCTCCAACTCTTGGGCTCAAGCGATTCTCCTGCCTCCGCCTCCCAAGTAGCTGGGACTACAGGTGCCCGCCACAACGCCCAGCTATTTTTTGGTTGTAGCCGTCATCGTTTGGCGGGCCTGATCTGGATTTGAACTCACCAGCTCAGGTGTACATGGCTGGTGCCTTAGCTGCTTGGGCCACAGGTGCCGAGCCAGCAATTTTTTAATTAAAAAAAGGAAGCAAATCTTTTGAATTTGGGTTACTAGGAAAATGGTAAAAGCTATTAATAAAAATGAACATTACAAAGTGAAGAACCAGCTATTAAAAGACAATTAAGGCAATTACGTACTTGGGAGGCAGAGGCAAGAGACTCACTTGAGCCCAAGAATTGGAGGTTGCTGTGAACTGTGATGCCACAAGCACTCTACCCAGGGTGACAGCTTGAGGCTGTCTCAAAAAAAAAAAAAAAAAAAAAAAAGACAATTAAGAGACACCTGAAGAGCAAAAGAGGAGACAGCCAACAGAAATCAGAAAAACTCGGCAAGGCACAGAGGTTCACACCTATAATCCTAATACTCTTAAAGGCCAAGACGGGAGGCTGACTTGAGCTCAGGAGTTCAAAACCAGCCTGAACAAAAGCAAGGCCCCGTTTCTACTAACAACAGAAAATTAGTAGGGTGCCATGGTAGATGCCTGTAGTCTCTGCTATTTAGGAGACTGAGGCAGGAGGATTGCTTGAATCCAGGAGTTTAAGTTTGTTTGCTATGAGGTAGTCTGATGCTAGGGCATTGTCGCCTAGGGCAACAGAGTGAAAGGGAAAGGGAAAGGGAAGGAGAAAAAAGGAAAGAGGGGAAAAAAAAAAAAAAAAAAAAAAAAGGAAAGAGGGAAAGAGAAAGGGAAAGGGGGGGAGAGCTACCATCACTGTACCTTAGCCCCAGGCGACAGAGCTAGATCCTGTTAAGGTAAATAAAATAAAAGGCGGAGAGGAAAGTCTTGATAGTTGATATAGTATGTTTTCTATTTCCTAATAAATAAATGAGTTACCTACTACCACCAGATCATTATATGGCCTAACCTAAAATGTTTTCTTCTAGCAGTCCCACAAAATACTCACTGGAGACAATGTAACATTTATTTATTTATTTATTTTTGAGACAGAGCCTCAAGCTGTCACCCTGGATAGCGTACTCTGGCATCACAGCTCACAGCAACCTCCAATTCCTAGGCTCAAGTGAGTTTCCTGCCTCCTCTTCCCAAGTAGCTGGGACCACAGGCACCCACCACAATGCCCGGCCATTGTTTGGTTGCAGCCGTCTTTGTTGTTTGGCAGGCCCGGGCTGGATTCGAACCCACCAGCTCAGGTGTTCGTGGCTGGCGCCTTAGCCCCTTGAGCCACAGGCCCACCAACAATGTAACATTTTATTAACATATCCCAACTGAGCTGCTTGAAGTATATTGTAGAAACAGACTTAAAACAAAAGTATGAAACAATAATTTATAAGAAATCTTCTGAAAAGATAACACTGATGTAGACTATTCCTCAGCAAAACAATACTTATGAGAACAAAATAATTTATAATTGACAGTAAAATAGGCTCAGAGCCTGTAGCTCAGCGGTTAGGTGGTCGGCCATATACACTGGAGCTGGAGGATTCGAACCCAGCCCAGGCCTGATAAACAAGAACAACTACAACAACAATAACAACAACAACAAGAATAGCCAGGTGTTATAGTGGGCGCCTACAGTCCTAGCAACTGGGAGGCTGAGGTAAGAGAATCGCTTAAGCCCAAGAGATTGAGATTGCTGTGAGCTATAAGGCCACAGCATTCTATTGAGGGTGACATAATGAGACTCTGTCTCAAAAAAACAGTAGTAAGGCTGCAATGAGCTGTGAAATAAAGGGTAAAATAAATTTTTTACCTTTTATTATATAGAGATCAGGTTATCTGTTCTGTAATTAAAAGTTATTTTTCAAAACTAAGATTAGCCCAGATACAATGGTTCCCTCCTATAATTACAGTTACTCAGGGCACTGAGGTAAGAGGTTCCCTTGAGCCCAGGAGTTTAAGGCTGCAGTGAGCTTGGCTGGGCACCTGTAGCTTAGTGGTTAGGGTTCCGGCCACATGCATCAGAGCTGGTAGGTTCGAATCCAACCAGGGCCTGCTAAAAAAAGAAAAAAATAGCTGGGTGTTGTGGCAAGGATCTGTAATCAAAGCTACTTGGGAGGCTGAGGCAAGAGAATCACTTAAGCCCCAAGAGACTGAGCTTGCTGTGAGCTATGATATCATTGCACTCAACCGAGGGTGACAAAGTGAGACTCAGTCTCAACAACAACAACAAAAACAGTAATAAGGCTGCAGTGAGCTGTGACTGTGTCATTGCACATTAGTTTGGGTAACGGAGTTGGATATTATCTCTAGAAATAAACAAATAAAAAGGTTCGGTGCCCGTAACACAGAGGTTACAGCGCCAGCAACATACACTAAGAGAGGTTCAAAACCAGCCTGGGCCATCTAAACAATGACAACTGCAACAAAAAATAGCCAGACATTGTGATGGGCACCTATAGTCCCAGCTATTCGGGAGGTTGAGGCAAGAGAATTGCTTAAGCCCAAGAGTTCGTCGTTGCTATGAGCTATGACATCACAGCACTCTACCAAGAGTGAAGATGAGCCTGTCCCCTCCCCCCAAAAATATAAACATATACATAGAAATGTATAATATTCATAGAATATTTCTGGAAGACCCCAAGAACCAGGATGGGTACAGAGGTACAAGGATAACATTTTACTATATTCCTTTTGAATTTTGCACCATATACAGAACTACAAGCCTATTTTAAAAGCTAAAAAAAAAAAAAAAAAGATACCATGCCTCAGAAAAAGTCCTAGGCATAATACCAAGAGACTTTTTGTATTTTATGACTATATTTCTGGTGCAGATAATAGCTACCCACAAGACAACTAAATGCTGCTCTTCAGGAAGTGCCACACATAAAAAGCCCTCCTAATTTCACTGTCACTTAGCTTATTAGTCATATCTATTGATTATAAAGTTTAAGAACAAAAAAGCCCGTCCAATGTCCAAATTGTTCAGAAAACACTTTATGGACTTCTCTCAACTCACATATAAACATATTCCTATTAGAAAAATTGCTTATATTTATGAACCCTCAGCCCACATGATTTCTGGTTTTCATTTTTTTTGTTTGTTTGTTTTTTTTTGAGACAGAGCCTCAAGCTGTCATCCTGGGTAGAGTGCTGTCGAATCACAGCTCACAGCAACCTCCTACTCCTGGGCTGAAGTGATTCTCTTGCCTCAGCCTCCCAAGTAGCTGGGACTACAGTCACCTGCCACAACACCTGGCTATTTTGGGGTTGTAATTGTCATTGTTGTTTGGCAGGCCCAGGCTGGATTCAAATTCGCCAGCTCTGGTGTATGTGGCTGGTGCCTTAGCCGCTTGAGCTACCAAGCCAGATCCAGAGGTTTTGAAAAGGAAAAAAAGAAAATATTAAAATGTTCTCTGTAATTTTAGAAAAAATTCAGGCTTATTAGAGTTTCTAAATCAGAAGGCGATTAAGAGAAATCTGAAAAGTATTTGCGAAAGACACTTAATTGTATCAACTGCCTTAGCAAGAACACAGAATTCACTATTTTTTGGATCAAAAAGGAAATGTGGATCTATCAGGTGGAGAACACAAATGTCTTAACGCTATAATTAGGTAAATCAGGTGAAGGCTATGTTGATTAGTAGGATGTAAGCACTCCAATTTGTACAAATAATCAACACACTGAATCCCATAATGGCATAAATGTATTCATGATCTGTGTATAAATGACTTAATTAAAAAAAAAATACAGGATTTAAATCAGAAGGCCTGAGTAAATTTTTAGCTCTATCAATCAAAAGTCACAACCTCATGTACCTATTTGTTTCTACTTTATAGCTGTTAAAAATATTACCAACTACTTAAACTGGGTTAAACACAATCCATGAAACTCCTGCAAGTATTTCCTGCCCACTTTTTTTTTTAGATAGTCTCACTCTGTTCCTCAGGCTAGAGTGCTGTGGCATCAGCCCAACACACAGCAACCTCAAACTCCTAGGTTCAAGCTATCCTCCTGTCTCAGCCTCTTGAATAGCTGGGAATCCAGGCATTCACCACAACACCCAGCTAATTTTTCTATTTTTAGAAGACAGGATCTTGCTCTTGTCTGGGCTGGTTTCCAACTCCTAAGCTACTAGGGGCAGCCCTGACTACCTATTAAATAAAAGATACACATTTGGGATTCAGAAACAGTGTGGTATGAGGGGAAAAGATAGAAATATATTTTTTCCTTTTCCTTTTTTTTTTTTTGGAGACAGAGTTTTACTTTGTTACCCTTGGTAGAGTGCCCTGGTGTCATAGCTCACAGCAATCTCAAACTCTTGGGCTCAAGCAATTCTCTTGTCAGCCTCCTGAGTAGCTGGGCCCACAGGTGCCCGCCGCAATACCTGGCTATTTACTTCTTAGAGAAGGGTTCTTGTTCTTGCTGAGGCTGATCTTGAACTCCTGAGTTCAAACAATCCACCTACCTCAGCCACCCAGACTGCTAGGATTACAGGCATGAACCACCATGCCCAACCTATTGAGGTAGAGACCTGCTCTACCTGGCTAGAATGCAGCTCACTGCAACCTTAAACTCCTCAAGAGATTCTCCTGCCTCACCTTCCTGAGGAGCTGGACTACAAGTGTGCACCATGGTGCCAGCTAATTTTCTATATTTAGTAGAGATGGGGTCTCACTCTTGCTCAGGCTGGTCTCGAACTCCTGAGCTCATGTAATCTTTCTGCTTCAGCCTCCCACAGTGCTAGGATTATAGGCATGAGCCATGACACCTGGCTACTTTCTTTTTTTTTTTTTTTAGACACAGTCTTACTTTGTTGCCCTGCGTAGAGTGCCACGCCATCACAGCTCACAGAAACTTCCAACTTTTGGGCTTAAGTGATTCTCTTGCCTCAGCCTCCCAAGTAGCTGGGACTACAGGTACCCACCACAATACCTGGCTATTTTTTGTTGCAGTTGTCACTGTTGTTTTAGCTGGCTGAGGCCGAGTTCGAACCTGCCACCCTCGGTATATGTGGCCAGCACCCTATCCACTGAGCCACAGGCGCTGCCTCAACTCCTGGCCACCTTATCATTCATATTTTTATGAAGTGCCAAACTATATATCAGGCTCTTTGTAGTACACTGGAAGACTCAAGTGGCCAAGATAAAGCAGTCTCTGTCTTCATTCAATGTATCATTATGAAATGTCACCTATGACTAGAAAAGATGTTATAAAATCAGATACAAAGGATAGACTAAATATTCTATCTTGGAGGTACAGTAATGGTTTTCTGGGAGAAAAGGGAGAAACTTAAATAAGAGACCGTCTAAACAAAAGAATTTTCCAGAATGAAAGGAGAGTAGGGAGAACAGACATAAAGGGGAGGAAGGGGGAGAAAGACAGAAAGAATGAACATTAGCAGCAGAGGTCCACTCCTAGACTAGAATTGCTTGAGATAAGACTGCAGAAGTAAGTGCGGACCAGACTATGTCAATTAATTTTAACGGTGTAATATGTACAAATTTTAAATAGGACACCATAAGGAACAAATTTCTATTTCCAAAAGATCATTCTAGCCACTGAATGTAAGCAGCAAAGACTATAGGGGGCACACAGAAGTCATTCACAATCATTAAGAGATACTATTATCACCATTACTACAAAGATCATATGACAAAGTTATCACACTACAAATGTACCATGATATCTTACTATAAAGATTAAGAAATGACTCCTATCCTTGAAGATGAGAAACAAACACGTAAGTAAATAATTTTACTAAAATCTATTAAGTTAACAATTATATAGAAATACAGAAAAGGACAAAGCATCACAAAGGTAGAAAGGCAACTCATTTAAGGGAAAAAAAAAAGATATTTGGCTGGGCACAGTGGCTCTTGCCTGTAATCCTAACACTCTGAGGCTGAGGCAGGTGGATCACCTGAGCTCAGGAGTTCAAGATCAGCCTGAGCAAAAGTGATACTCCATCTCTACTAAAAATAGAAAAACTTGCCAAGCATTGTAGCTGGTGCCTGAGGCAAGGGAATTGCCTAAGCCCAGGAGTTGGAGGTTGTTATGAGCTGTAACCCCATAGCACTCTACCAGGGGCGATAAAGTGAGATTCTGTCTCTAAAAAAAAAAAAATAAATAAGCAAATAAAGAATGTCAACCAGGGTCAGCACCTATAGCTCAGTGAGTAGGGCGCCGGCAACATACACCAAAGGTGATGGGTTCGAGCCTGGCCTAGGCCTGCTAAATAACAATGACAACTGCAACCAAAAAATAGTCGGGCATTGTCGGCAGGCACCTGTAGTCCCAGCTACGTGGGAGGCTGAGGCAAGAGAATCTCTTAAGCCCAGAGTTAGAGGTTGTTGTGAGCTGTGACACCATGGCACTCTACCGAGGGCAACATAATGAGTGTCTACCTCAAAAAAAAAAAAAAAAAAGAATGTCAACGAATTAACATAAAAGGAATGATGAATTAAGAAAATCACCATTTGGCAGCACCTGTGGCTTAGCAGATAGGGCACCAGTGCCATATACCAAGGGTGGCATATTCAAACCAGACCCTGGCCAAACCGCAACAAAAAAATAGCCTGGCATTGTGGCGGGCACTGGTAATCCCACGTACTCGGGAGGCTGAGGCAAGAGAATCGCTTAAGCCCAGGAGTTGGAGGTTGCTGTGAGCTATGTGATGCCACGGCACTCTACTGTGGGCGATAAGTGAAACTGTCTATACAAAAAAAGAAAAGAAAAAAGAAAATCACCATTTGACAATTACCCTAATAAATGACATCAGGCAAATCATTTGATGTTGAACTTAATGGACAAATTTGATGAGAAACAGAATATTTATTATTTCCGAAGTTGTTCATATGTGATACTTTTTAATTATAAAGGAAAAAATTACATCGGAGAAGGCTGGCAGACAACACCATCAAGTGATCAAAGTTGGCAACACTAGTAATAGAGCAAATCAATGTAGTGTGAAGAACACTACTTTAATATTCTGGACAAAAACACATAACCTAAATCCAAACAAAAGAAAACTTCAGACAAACTCAAACTGAATGATATCCTACAAAATTCAAAACTAGTTAAAAATGTAAAGATTAATAAAAGACAAAGACAAATTGGGAAACTATTTTAGTGTAAAGGATACTCGAGAGACACACAACCCAATGTAATGAATGCTTACTCCCCCACATGAGATTCTTAGTCAGAATATTTTTTCTATAAAGGCCATTATATGAACAATTTGGCAATATGTGAATGAGATCTGATGATCACATGATAATATTCTATCACTGTGATTTGCTTATTTTTATAAGTAAACTAAAGTCATACAGGAATGCTTGTTTTTTGGCTTGGCACCTGTAGCTCAAGTGGCTAAGGTCCAGCAACATACATTAGAGCTGGTGGGTTTGAGCCTGGCCCGGGCCTGCCAAACAACAATGACAACTACAACCAAAAAATAGCCGGGCATTGTGGTAGGCACCTGTGGTCCTAGCTACTTGGGAGGCTGAGGCAAGAGAATCACTAAAGCCCAGGAGTTGGAGGCTGTGATGAGCTGTAATGCCATAGCACTCTCTACCCAGGGCGACAGCTTGAGGCTCTGCTTCAAAAAAAAAAAAATTAGCTTCACAGGCAGCAAAAGAAGCATGATCATTATGTCTTTAGGGAAACAGAATGAAGAGCTCATCCAAGAGTAAAGTGAAAATGACTTCATTCAAAACCAGAATGTTGGCTCGGCGCCTGTGGCTCAACGGGCTAAGGCGCCAGCCACGTACACCTGAGCTGGCCAGTTCAAATCCAGCCCGGCCCGCCAAACAATGACGGCTGTAATCAAAAAATGGCCGGTATGTCAATCAGGTTGATAAAATATCTCAGATTGCATGTGAAGCCCCCACACTATACCCCAGGGTTGAACTAATGTACACAGCTATGATTCAATAAACAAAAACTAAATAAAAGAAAAGATTGTTAAATTTATTGTTAAAAGAATACAACTATATGCTTTCTACTACATAGATAGGTTAAAAGAAAAAAGATGGGAAAAGATATAGCAGGGTAACCTTAATAAAAAGACAACTGAGTGGCTGTGTTTATATCAGACAAAGAAGATTTCAGAGTTTGGGATATTTGATAAAGAGAGTCATTTCATAATGACATAGAGGTCAAATTTCTAAGAGGACATAATGATTCTACATATTTTTTAATATAGTAACAGAGATTCAAAATACAGGCAGCACAAACTGCCAGAACTTACTGGAGAAATCAGGCAAATAAAGTCCACAATTATAGTTAGAGATTGCAATACCTTTCTCTCAACATGATAGGGGAAACAGAAAGACATTTAATTAATATACAGGATATTTGAAAAAGTTCATCAAATGAACTAATTAACATTTACCTATAAGTGTTCTAACACTTTCTCCAACAACAGGACATCACATATTCTTTTCAAATATGCACAAAACATTTAAAAAGACAGACTACATTCTTGGCCATAAAATAGATCTTAACAAATTTAATGAATTGAAATTATATAACATGTGTTCACAGACTCCCTCATTATGATAGAGTTAAAGTAGAAATTAATCATAGAAATGTATCTAAAAATTCTCAAATATTTGGAAACACTTGCAATATCACAATATCACACTTGCAACCTGTGGGTCAAAGAAGAAATCATAAAAGAAAAATAGAAAACATTCAGAAGTGAATGAAAGTGAAAATGTTACTTTTCATTCTTTGTGAGCTATAGTCAAAGTGGTGTTAGCAGGAAAATCTTAGCATTAAAGAAACCAGAAAAGTAGAAAAATCTAAAATAAATATTTCAAGCTCCCACATTAAGAAACATTTAAAAGAAGAGCAAATTAAATGCAAAATAAACAGAAGAAAGAAAACAATAAAAATCAGATAAGAAATCAGCGGGAGGGTAATTGGTGGGGTCACACCTACGGTGCATCTTAGAAGGGTACAGGCGAACCTTACTAAATGCAGAATACAAATATCTTCATATAATAACTGAGAAAATGCCAGGAAGGCTATGTTAATCAGTTTGATAAAATAGTTAAGATTGTATATGAAACCAGCACATTGTACCCCTTGATTGCACTATTGTACACAGCTATGATTTAATAATAAAGACAATAAAATAAAAAATAAATAAATAATATTCATAATTAATATGTTGATCTTAGTTATTTCAACATGTTTTTAAATACACTGCAAAATTAAATTCAATGTATTTCTATTCATGCCATTCTTTCACACAAAAATATGCAACATTTTGGATTGGTATTATATCATGCAATATTCTGTATTTAAATTCAACATACACAGATCCTACCTATAAAGTAAAGAGCTAGTTCCTAGGAATTTGGTAAGTTATTTTATTCAATAAATATTCAGAAAATGTTTATTTTGTGCCAGGCAAAATGGTAGGGGAAATTAAATACAGTTTCTAACTTTAGTGAGTTACAAAGAGTGATTAATTCTATCATCTTAAACAAACGTAAGGCAAACAAAACAGGTCTCAAATATAAGTGACATAAAGTTACAAAAAGTCACATGGGTGATTTATTATGAAACAAATCTAGTTACTTACATGATAAGCAGAATTTAAAGGAGTTGTTACTGAGAGTTAGATCCTATAGAAATTATGACTAATAGAATCAAGGATGATGAGCTTTGAATCAGACCTTTAAAACTGACAAGCTTTCATTCAACAGGTAAAGGAAGATTAAAGGCATTGCAGATTGATAACAATAAATAACTATAGAGAATTATAAATTTTTATAAGTTCATGGACTAATAATATAAATTTATGCCATAAAGAAATTGTTGAAAAAAAAAGAATTATAATCTATAAATTGATAAAAACTAGGGTGAAAGGGGGTCTGAGTTTGGGAGTAAAGGCAAATAGAAAAATTTCTATTTTCAAGGGTTTGAAATATAAAGACTGAGAAGAATCTTATAGGAGTGAGAATTTGATTATATCAGAGTCATATGAAGTAGGGATGTCAAGATATATCTGTGTTCAAATCCCAGGGCACAAAGAGGGTAATAATGTGCCGTCATTATTTGAAATATGGAAGGGAAGAGGCAATACATATGCCATTAGAGAAGATGGCATCTTTTGTGTCAGAAAAGTTGCAACTAAGTTACCAAAACACTCTCCAAGAAAACATAAGCAACAGGTATGGAATAAAAATATATATATTTTATGTCATTTGTGTTATATGGCGAATTAGAGATCAGATGTAGTGAATGTTAAGACAAAAGAAGAAAACACTGTGTTTACATGGATGGAGCTGGAACATGTTCTTCTTAGCAAAGTATCTCAAGAATGGAGGGGCAGGTCTTGTTTCAACCTTCTACACGTGTCTATCCAATTTTCCCAGCACCATTTATTGAGTAAATTCTGTCCCCTAAGATATGTTATTGCCTGTTTTGTCAAAGGCCAAGTGGCTATATGAGGATGTTTTACATCTGGGTTTTCTGTCTGATCCCTTGGCCTGCATCTGTGTTTTTGGGTCAGTACCATGTTGCTTGGTTACTACAGCCTTGTATTATTGCTTGATGTCTGGTACAGTAATGCCTCCAGATTTATCCTTTTTTTGCGTAAGGTTTCTTTGGACTTGGACTCTCTTCTGATTCTACACAAAGCATAGAATCATTTTTTCTAGATCT
>CAUYON010074878.1:0-14861 GCA_963573935.1 Arctocebus calabarensis | reverse complement strand
CAGGAATTGGAGGTTGCTGTGAGCTGTGATGACACAGCACTCTATCCAGGGTGACAGCTTGAGGCTCTATCTCAAAAAAAAAAAAAAAAAAAAAAAAAAAGAATATTTTTTAATAATTCTTTCAGCAGTGGTCTCATTTTGTCTGACCATGTGTTTATTTCACTTTTATTCTTGGATGAAGTTTAAAAGGCATAGATCTGTAGCTTGACAAGTCATTTCCTTTGGCCCTTTGAAGATAGTATTCCACTATACCTGCACCATAAGGATTGTTTTTGGAAATTTCCTGTTACTGTAAGTGCCGGTCTCTCATAGGCAACACGCATTTTCTTTCTGGTAGCTTTAAACATTTTTCTCTATTTGGTGCCTGCAGCTTCGTTATGAGGCATTTTTGGTACAGACTGGTTTTCATTTCTCCTATTCAGAACTCCATGTCCTTACTCAATTGGAAGAGGTAAGTATTCCTTCAGTTCTGACATGTTTTTAGCCATTGTTTCTTCAAATATCACCCCTATTCCCTTCTTGCCATTTCCACTGTTGAACTTGTATTGGCATTATGTTGGACGTTCTTTTTTTGCCTTCCACGTTAACCTTCCTTTCATAGCTTTGTACATGTTTGTACTGCATTCGAGGTGATTCTCTCAGATCTTTTTCCAATTAAATACTTCCCCCCCCATGTGTTGAATATAATGTTAATAAAGAGTTTTAATTTTAATGGTGATAAGTTTCAAGTGGAGAAGCACAGAAATGCTCTGTTCTTTCTCAAACATTTCTGGTATTTTCACACTATTTCTTCCTCTATGGTTATTATATAGCTTAGCATCTCTAGATATTTCAGACATGTTTATTTTATAGTTTCAGTTTTTACTCACTTTGGGGGGATGCTAATATACACGTCTAACATGTATCGTTTTGGTGTGTACTGTCTTCTGGGTGAGTCCCCTGGGTACTGGTCTGTGGAAAGAATAGTTTCAGTACTTATTATTATCATGGGAACAAGCATTTCACTCATTCTGGAGAAGTTTCTATGCTCATTTTGTAGCTGAAGTGCCTTTTGTAAGACTCACATAGTTTAAACTCAGGTACCACATTCGATGTGGTGCAGGTCTGTATTTCTTACTTCCTTCCGCTACCTCGCCATGCTGGCTGGTTGGTTTTTATTGCCCTTGTTGGTAGACAGTGAAAGTGTTGTCAGAGGTGTGGATTTATGCAGGTGCTCTATTTTAAGCCCCAGCTTTGCTAGAGTCTAATCTCTTACCACCTTTTCCCATTTGTGTTCTAATGCCCACCCCTAAAGCATGTATCTGTGTTCTGCACCCAGTAGGCCGATGATAGCATTACTTCTGGGTTAAACCACCTTGTCTATGAATTCTGTTTTTGCACTTTAAAAGAATTCTTTGGAGTTTGGCTATGTATTTAAGACTTTTTTAAATGTAGAATTTCTGTGTATTTAGACCAAAAGAAAAAAATAGCTCAGTGCAGTTCTACCATTGATTGCTAATTACAAGCTTCTTAAAGGCAAGATCCATGCCTCACTAACCTTTTTGAATGTCAAAAAGAATGAGATGGACAAGTGCTATGTGTCAGTCTTTGCTCAGTAAATATTTCCTGACTCCATGAGAAAGACAAGGAAAGAAAAAAGGACAGAGAGCAAGTAAAAACAGAATGAACTGAAGACGTATAGATTTGCCTATGAGGAGGATGATAAAAGAACACCTGTAATTTACAAAAATCATGTAAGGTTATCAAGTGGCCAAAAAATTAGATAGGCAATTTGTCAAGTTTAAAAAGTTCCCAGAAAGAGAGAGAGAGAGTGATTGATTCAGATTATAACTTGGGGTAAGAGGATGTCCAAGGAATATAACACAACCCACACTCATCACTGTAGTTTTACAAGTTCTCAGATACATTTAATTCCTTAGCTGGCACCCGTGGCTTTGCCACAGCAGGGCCTAGAGGTGCAAGGCCCATCAGCCCTCCACTGAGCTGGCTTTATGATCTGGTAATCACATAACTTCTGTGACTCAGGCTTAGCATATGTGAAACTGAAATAGTAACAATAATTCCAATCTCACAAGAATACAGGAACCAATTACATGAAAGTTCTTAAATGTATAAAGTTCTGTGCAAATGTTAGCTTTTGGGGGGGGGTACAATGGAGAGAGAACAAAATGCTTCTTGTGAGACCAATGATCACTTTGGTTGAAACAAACCAAGAAAGAATCAAACTTTTAAAACAAAATTTCAGGAAAAGAATATTATGTTATTATTATTTTATTCTTTCTTTATATATAGAATTGTAACTCTGGGGGGAAAAATACAGAGACAATGCCGCTTTTCAGAAGGTGAAAGTGACTTGTCTAGAGAACATGAGAACTAAACACCTCTAACGGCAAAGCGTTTCTGTTATGGGATGTGTTAACAAAACATCCGCACACAGATTCAAGGTTAAAGGGAGACCTCACGTTCTACTTGAAAACAGATTAGAACGTTTATGTGTAACAACGCACCTAAGGAAAACATTTCTTGCCACTTCAATATGATGAGCACCTCTTTTAACTCTTCCGGGAGGGGCTATGTAAATAACCTCTCCAGTCTTCATGGGTATCATTTATGGATTACCCACCATACACCAGAGCTAAACTACTTCTTGCTAATTCTCACAATGCCCGGTGAGGAATTATCTCCATATTACTTTGAAACCTGTGCCTTTTCCGTTCTCCATGCTGCTGGCCCAAGTAATAGTTTTTAGCACTTTTTTTCCCCCAGAGTCATACAACTATAAAGAGATATTTGGTATCTCTTATATTTTGTTATTATAGTCACTCATTCATTGATCCTTTGTTGCCCATTACATGGTAAGGTTTTGTATTTTCAAATTCCATTGCTGTTTCTACTGTATGAAATTGAGTTCTCTAAATGAAGGGTACTGAGTACTCAATATAGCTTGAAATTTCAAGAAAATAGGCCATCTTGAAAACACATTGTACATGGCATCATTTTTGCACAATTAGATTAACTGTACAGAAATGTATATCTAAAAAAGTTGAAACAAGGACACTCTCTGAGGCATAACAATGGTATTAATTTTGTAATATTACTTCGGAGAAATGCTCTTTGCTACACGCTTTTTACTCATTTCATAATTTCACCTCCTTTTGAATAGACTAATGTAAAAATATCCTGACGACTTTGGGAAGGAGAAGTTTGTATAACGCTTTCTATAAAATAAAAGTAAATGCATGGACAAAAGTCGCTCTGATCAGTGGAGTAATGAAAGAAGGTAAGGGATCACTGAGGGAGGGGAGAGCCCTGCATTAAAGTGAACGTGAGTCCTCAATAAATGACAGGTGCCAGCCCCTCTGAACCACGGGCACTCATGTTTCTGCACACGTCAACCACTTCTAAACACCTTCTCATTTATAAGAACAGCTAAACTCCACTTTTGGGTAAATACATACGACAGCCAAAGTGGGCCTAGAGATCCAGTTCCAGTTCTAAGGAACTTGGGTTTGAAATCTATGAAAACAACAGTTCCAAAATATTTTCAAGGAAGCATTTCCGTTGTTTCATAAACTTGCAGTTATCTCCAATGAGGAGAAGAATTTCATTTGCAGCTATAACTTCATCTGGTCCTCTCTTAGAACATCCAATCTACTAAACTACAATCATACGATCATTTGGAAATAGGTTTAAATATTAAATTAAAATCACCTAACTTGTCTAAAGCTGCTTCACTTGGAACAAAAGTGAATAATCAGGAGTTAGAAAATAGGTTTTTTCCTTGCTGCTGAGAAACTCTGGGATTAGAAATGAGACTTAATTCATAAATAATAGTGGGAATTAGAAAAAAGTCCCATTAAAATCAGAGTGGGTAGGGCATGTACAACTTAAATTATCTGGATGCTGGCTGCCTGCTTTTAACTTAGTACCTAAACATTCTGAACAACTTTTTTACCTGCAGGACCTCTGCTATTTTGCCACCTTTACATGTCAACAGGGCTGCCCTATTTCATGTTGTGAAGACTAGTCCATTGCACCTATTGGCTAGTGGCTGTCAGAGGTAACACTCCTGTTTTAGAATGTAGGTCGTGGTTTACAGTTCAAGAAGCTTAGTCGTTCAGTTACCTGGACGGCCATCTGGAAGCAGCTGATTTGGGAAAATACTGCTCCTACCTAAATGCAATCCTACCATCAGATACATGTTCTATAGTCTGCCACAAGTCGATATTTAATAAGCCCACACTACAAAGGATTTCAGGCTACAGGCATGAGAACTTGAAAGCTCTAAGCATCAGTCTGAACGACTATGTGGCTACCTCATGGGTGGCCATCAACCACAGCGAGAACACGAGCGATGGTCTTCCTTCTAGCATCTAAATGTGTGGAATGGTTTGATCTCCCCATCTGCCTGGTCTAGGTTCTCATCAGAAACCTCCTTTCTAAACTCTCTTGCATTGATCTTTTTCAAGGATTACTTTTTAAGGGGATGCTTATCACCCATTTCTTAGGCCTCTCATTTCCTGAGGCGATGGTGCTGACATTCAGCCAGATCATTGGAAAATCACACAGGCAGGCCTCCGAAGCAGTGGATTTTATGAAGCTCTCACTTAACATCATGCCTCCACTGAACTCTGCCCCCAGTAACAGCCATTTGTGGAAGGCTGCATCCCTGCAAGACAGCAGCTGAGTGAATGCCGTCTTCTATTACTCATCCTATATAGGCAGATGGTACACTGCCCTTGAACTTTGGACATGGAAAAAGCCACTCTTTTAATGCTAACTTCTCCCGAGGAATCTGCAAGCATTAAAAGCAGGATCTTGAAGAGATAGTTGTACATACATGTTCATGATACTATTATTCATAATAGCCAACTCAAGTGTCCCTTGACAGATAAACTAAATGTGCTAAATACAAACAATGCACTATTATTCAGCCTTAAAAAGAAAGGTAATTCCCCAACATGCTACAGCATAGATGAACCTTTCATGATATTATGCTACGTGAAATGTGCCAGTCACAAAAAACACAAATATTATGATTCCACTTGTATGAAGAATCTGGAGTAGTCAAATTCATAGAAACAGGAAGTTGAATGGTGGTTACCAGGGGATGGAGGTGGGATGGGAACAGGAAATTGTTTGTTGAGTAAAGAGCTGCAGTTTTACAGTTTTACAAGATAAAACAATTCTGGAGACTGGTTAAATATCAATGTGATAACTCTAATACTGGCAGCACTCTTAAAAAGAATTAAGATGGTAAATTTTATATTATATGTATTTTATAACAAAGAATGTACTGAAAATTTCAACAAAAAAGAGAATCTCTGTAACCCATCATCTTACCTGCTTACCTCTGTACCTTGCAAGCAATTAAGGAACTAAGGTTTGTGTTTAAGTATGTAACTTGTTTTAGAGTTCAGGTATTGCATTCTTTCCTCTTTTATAATATATACAAAATATCTCTCTTCTCTATTTTCACAACTTGATTTTTTGTATCCTGATAGATTTTCAGTCTCATTGGATCTGTGTTTTTTTTTTGTTTGTTTGTTTGTTTTTTTATGAAATCATAGCTGTGCACATTAATGCAATCATGGGGTACAATGTTCTGGTTTTATATACAATTGGATCTGTCTTTTTGGCAGGCTGTACTAAATGCTTTTTGAAAACAGACCCAATAGAAATTCTTTAATATGCCCTGATTTCCAAAAGCTTCTTAGAAACAGTTCCACAAAGACCTGCCTGTAGTAGCTGTGGTCCCCTAAAAAGGATGGAAAAATAGAACTACCTTTATCAGTCCTTTTTCTTTCCATGAATTCACATTTAACAAGCATAATCCTTTCACATTGGCTGATTTTATAAATGCCAAGGCATAAGAAGTTCCTAACTCTTCCACCAGTGGGGATCTCCCAACACTGCAATGAGCTTTTCTTACTTAAGATCTTTTAGTAACACTGCCCTAAACTGTACCCTGTCAACTAAGCACCTTTCTCATACGTGAGACATCACTTTATTTAAGAAGGAGCTACAAAAAGAAACTTGTGAAGTATTTCACTTAGCCCTTGGATGAAACAGTAGGCAACTCTCACTGTTCTGACCGTCTGTCCCTTCCTCTGGATAGGCGCATACATCTCTTTCTATGCCTGGTTCTGGATGATGTGTAAGTCCACAATTACAGGAGAGGTAATAAACATCTAGCAGCGTATATGAAATCCAACGGGTTTCACAGACTCTGAGCTGTCCTTTTCTTTGAAGATTATAAACAAAATAAATTGCTGCTCGGTCAGGGATGAACTTCCTCACCTCTCTGGGATCTCAACAACAGGCCTCTCAATAAATATTTTTTGCTAGCATGTTATTGATGACCCTCAATAAACTGCCTCTAGCAGAGCGTGTGTGTGACACTGTGAGAACACAGGCGGCAATAGTGTCAATATCACGAGAGAGAGTAAAATACCTCGGATAGGGGGGTGCACAACGCAATCACAGCAGATCTCAAAGACCAGCCCACCTGATGCTGCAAACCACCTCATTATGTGGGACTAAATCTAACATCTTGTTACATGGTCAGTGTAACAGATGGTCTGCGTCTCAGGCTTGTTATTTCCCTAAAAAACAGCATGCAGAAGTAATTTTTTTCCCTTTGAAACCTTAATTAGAATAAAAATGACCTCAATGTGAACATTCAAATTATTTCTGTTTACTGTTCAATTTTTTTTCACTAGATTTTTCCTTAACCGACAAACGAGATATATCTGGAAGAAGACCATTTTGCTGGTTGCAGCTCTGGTGTCTGTTCATTTTTATAGTATTGACACAGTTTATTTACAATCAGGGTACGACTTAGGTTTAGGAAGTACTTGAGAATGCTGGTGTGGTTTGCTCCCCAGGACTCATGTGTCAGAGAGACTGGTGTCCAGCTGGTCTCCATGACCTTCATCTATTCTTTATGAATTTCCCAGGGTCAATTCTAGTGATAGTTTAAAGCTAATTCAGTGTTTTGTCACTTTAATGAATGTTCTAGAAAAGAGATGTTTTCATAGAATTGCCCTTGGACTTCAGCACCACAATTTCTATTAACTTTTTTTTTTAGACAGAGTGTCCCTCTGTTGCAAGAGGTAGAGTGCCATGGTGTCGTCAAAGCTAATAACAACCTCAAACTCCTGGGCTCCAGCAGCCCTCTTGTCTCAGTCTCCTGAGTAGCTGGGACTATATGCGTGCACCACCACACGTGGCTAGTTTTTATTTATTTTTATTTTTACTAGAGATGGGGTTTTGCTCTGGCTCAGGCTGGTTTCAGACTCCTGAGCTTAGGCAATCCACCCACCTCAGCCTTCCAGAGCGCTAAGATGTGAACCACTGCACCTGGCTGACTTCAAGAACTTTAATGGATATTACACAGATCAGAGCAACCCATGACAATCCAAAAATCGAGAAGGGGCCTGGCTACATGGCAACCATAATTTATCACTGACAGTCCTAGAAGTCTGAAAAAAAATTCTTTTCACCATAAATCTTATACATAGGATTTTTTAAAACATTCCTTTGTACTGAAGATATATATAATAGTTAACAGTTTCTTTTGGGTATAGGAGGCATGAGTTTTTGGCCGAGGAAAGAAAACATGCAGCTATAACCCACTGTGAAAATTCAGGTATTAGAAAAAGTTAAATTTGGGGTCTCTGCGATAAATCACATTACACAAATCTTTTGGCTTGACCAAAGGTTTAATCTCAGGATTTCTTGAATTACGAATTTCCCCAGGCAGGCCAGTAACAATATTATCCACTTTAAAAAAGTGATTTCTAAGCAACTTTTCAGGACTCTGCTTATGGCAGCACGCGAGGCACTCCTGTTCCTGAGATGTGTGACCAGACACCTCCCACTAAAATGCAGTAAAGGACAGACGCAGCCTACTGCAGAAGATTAATAAAAGTAACAGTTCACTCTGTGTCCCCCGTACTGTCACTGGGGGCCTTTCTTTCAGACAATGCGTGAACACTACTGGTGGCAGGGACCCAGGCTCTTGCCTGCTCAGGGACAGCTCCTCATGGCTGGATTGCACCACCCTCTTCACCAGACACATCCAAATTCCAACCATCCTTCTGTGGCTGACCCAATCTTTCAAGCTGGACAGGCCTGCCAGGCAGCTTTCCCTGGTCACTACAGTGCAGAGGACTCATTCTATCTTTACACTCCTGGAATACCCATCTGTAAATCGTTATTGCCAGCTGTCATTGGCCTTCATCTTGTTAGGCCACTAGACATGTATCTATATCTTATTTGTTCAATAACTCACCAACCACACTATGGAATTCGGAGGATGAGCCAGCCACAGTGGCTCACCCTGTAATCCTAGTCCTTGGGGAAATCAACACAAGGGGACAGCATGAGCTTAAGAGTTTGAGACCACCCTGAGCAAGACCCGGTCTCTACTAAAAATGGAAAGACTAGCTTGGCGTTGTGTTAGGCACCTGTAGTCCCAGCTACTCAGGAGGCTGAGGCAACAGGATCACTGGAGCTTAAGAGTTTGAGGTTTCTGAGAGCTATGATGACACTCTATCCAGAGCGACAGAGTGAGACTGTGTCTTAAAAAAAAAAAAAATTCAGGGTGGTGCCTGTGGCTCAAAGGAGTAGGCTGACGGCCCCATATGCTGGAGGTAGCAGGTTCAAACCCAGCCCTGGCCAGAAACTGTAAAACAAAAAAAAATTCAGAGGATAGAAATTGTATCTTTCACTACCTTGGATTCCTTACAACCACCATGGTGCTTCGCATATTATAGACACTTTCTATATTTATTACTGACTGGTAAAATTCTAGCTACTGTTTGTAATCTTTTAACTGAACAGTAAAAATGAAGAGATTTTAATCTCACTTTAGGAGAAATGATTAGGATATTCATTTATAATATTGTTCTTGTCCCCCCCCCACCTTTTACCCCATTCTAACCACAACATCTCATAGCTATAGCAGAACTATATGATCATAATCCACAGGAGAATGGGAGGGACCTTAGAGACCATTCCCCCTTCACTCTTCTGCAGATGGGGGAAAACAGGTGGTATAATAAAAACAGCACGAGCTTTAAGAGGAAATCCTGAGCTCAAACCCAAGGCCCACCTCTCAATGGCTATGTGATCTTGGATAATTACTGGACCCCTCTGCCTGAGGTAGCTATACCATTTATTGAACAGTGACAATAACAGCTTCCTTTAAACATGACTGTCTCTAGATGAAATAATCCATGCAAATGCATCAAGTACAGGAAACGCCACATGGTAAGTAAGTATTTTGCCACTCAACTGAGAGCTTTAAGTACAGGAACTATGTTCTATGTAGTTTCAACTTCCTGGTGTCTGAATACAGATATTAAGTCTTTCTTGAATGAGGAAACAGAGATCCAGGCCTTCAATAAAGTTTTTGCAAAGCCAAGCAGAATTAGAATGTCGGTTGGGCTTTAAAATTAATCTAGTCCAGTGGTTCTCAAAGTGTGGTATGAGGATGCCGGAGTACACCCTCCACCCCCCCCCCAAAAAAAAACCCTTTCAAGAGTCTGTAATATCCTCCTTTTCTCAACTACATATCTGGGTAAGGCTAATTTTTTTCATATACGTTGTCTAAAACAACCTATCACACCAGACTGAATATAAGAAACAGAAAAGAGAATGCACCTGTCTTCATGTAAGCCAGGACCTCACCTAATGTGCATAATGCACCACAACAAATAAGTAAGCGAGGAGATGGTTATGTCAATCAGTTAGATGTAAGCTTTCCACGTCGTATATCACATCAGCACATTGTACCCCATAAGTACATTGATGTACACAGTTATGATTTAATAAAGAAAAAAATAAAACAAAAAGGCAAACAATGCTATTCCTCTAATTTTTTGAAAAACAGTTATTTTTCATAAAAGTATTTGTTATATTATTTATATAATATGCAATGGGTTTGTTATTGCTATTTTTAAATGTACTGATAAATCAGTATCTAAAAAAATTTATTTTCTAGCATGGTTAAATAACAATAGATACAGCTAATAGAAACAAAAGCTCTTTAGATTTTAAGAGAATGAAGGGGTTTCTGACAACAAAATGTTTGAAAATTGCTGATCTATCCAATACCTTCTACTTGGTAACACAAAGCCCATTAGCGACAAAGTTAGGGACTGGGCCTTAGGTCTTCAACAACTAAGCTCTTAAATTTTGTTACAGAATCGGAAAGGAAGGAAAACAAATTTGGAGAAATAATTTAAACTTTGAACCAAAGCTTCAGTTTTTCTAAGAATACTTTATGGTGATTATACATTGTATATGTTATCAACTATTTTAAAGGCTAATTTTCATAAGAGACGAGTAGAACTAGTGTTTAAGTATGTCTCCCAAAGTTCACATTATAAACTTAATCCCCAATGCAACAGTGTTGGGAGGTGGTCCTAAGAAGAGGTGGTTAGACCACGTGGACTCTACCCTCATGAATGGATTATGCCGTTAACGTGAGAGTAAGCTGGTAAGAAAAGGATGTTCAGCCCCTTGTGCAGCTACACTTCCCGCCTCCTCCCCCTTCTCTCTCTTGCTCTTCCGTCTTCTGCCATGAGATGACACAGCTAGAAGGCCCTCACCAGATGTGGGCATCTTGGCCTTGGATTTGCCAGCCTCCAGAACTGTAAGAAATAAGTCCCTGGTCTTTGTAAAAGATCCAGTCTCAGGTATGCTGTCATAGCAGCATTAAGACAACAGGTCAGCAAGAGTGCCAAATATACACAGTATCTGAGAACCATTATTAGGCTCTGAATGTCTAGACTGATGTAACTGCCAGAGAAAAACAAATTCTACAGTGAAAATAGAAGGCTTTATGTACCTGGATATTCTAAGGTTTGGACTGAGAGAAGCCCAGATTCAAAATTTTGAAGCTTGGTCTCTTTCAAAGAGGAGATATAATGAATTCCTGACTGAGAGAGTTGTGAGGATTAAACAGGACAGTGCACCAGAGACCGTGTTGAGCATGATGTCTTTTGGAAGCTTTCAGCATAAGCTCAGAATCCTTCAAACCCCATCTCAATGGCCTGATTACTGGTTGCTTCTGCATTGCAGCGTCCACATAAGTACAGAGTGACACACAGCTGCAGCATCCGGGGAGGGAGGAGTTTAGAACTGCTGACCACATTGATTCTATTGAAGTGGTGACTGTTTCAGGGTCAAGGGACACAGCAATGTCTGTGCTGATGCTGTTAGACACAGTTGCCACACCTGTAACTATGCATATTATTAGCTTGGGTGACTTACCTACCGCAGTGCTGATGATCCAAATGCACAGGTGTGCTTTAATAAGGAGGCCGAGGGTCTCCAAATGTGACCTCCTTTTTTTTGTTGCTTCTCATTGTTCTCTACTTGTTTCTTTCAGAAAAGCATCAATTGCCTGAACCCAAGGAAAATTACGTAACCTCTTCAGAGGCCTCCCAGACACACCCCCATTACATTAGTTTGTGATTTATGGGTGGAAGTGGGGAAAAACATAAACCAAAATCATCTCTCATGCGTGATATAATAAAGGTGGATAACCATGTGGCTAAGTTTGGGCTCTAGAAGTATCCTTAATATATTAAGATCCACGCAAGTGTGTTCTTCTCCTTCAAGACAGAGCGAAGGATCGAGCTTAGATTTGGTGGTCAGACAAAATCTGTCTGAACAAGGAATATTTAGAGTTGAGACAAGGTTAGAAAGAGCCATCCTCCTGCACAGAGTGAATGGCAAGTGAGAAGGACTCTGAGTGAAAGACGATCCTGGATGCTGAATTCATCAATGTGGTTAATGAATGGCGCTAAATAAACCTCTGGAAGGAATCCATTAAAACTCCACCTAACTGCTTTAAATCCCACTGTTGATACTGTACACAAGGATGAGTGTATCTTACCTGAGCCATGTTGTTAGTGCCCATATATGAGTGAGAACATATGAGATTTGTCTTTCTGTGCTTAGCTTATGTCACTTAATCTTCTCCAGTTTCATCCATGTTCTTGCATATGACAGGAGATCATTCTTTTTCGCAGGTTATTATACTCCATGTGTATACGTACCTCAATTTCTTTATCCATTCATCCATTGATAGACCCTTAGGTTGGATCCAAACCTTGGCCACTGTAGACAGCACTGTGACAAACATGGGAGTACAGATAACTTTCCCATATACCGAATTCCCCCTCCTTCAGATATATACCTAGCAGTGGGGTTGCTAGTCATGTGTAGTTCTATTTTCAGTTTTTTGAGGAACTTTCATACTGTTCCCCATAATGGTTGCTTTAATGTACACTCCTACCAACAGCATATGAGGGTTCCCCTTTCTCTACATCTTTGCTGTATTGGTTCTTGCCTGTCTTTTAGGTAAAAGCCATTTTGACTGGGGTGAGATGACATCTCATTGTAGTTGGATTGGCATCTTTCTAATGATGTTGAGCATTTTTTTTTTACATACCTGGTGGCCATTTGTATGTCTTCCTTTCAGAAATGTCAATTCAGGTCCTTTGCTCATTTTTTAAAAAATTATTTAAGACCTTTATTAACAGGTGCTTGCAGTTTGACTTTTTTTGAAAAAATCAAGTTGTAAACTTTTATTACAAATTAAAAATGAAGTTCTTAAAAATCTCAACTTAACCAGATATGAAACAATTTAAAAACCTTTAAAGGCGTACTGAGAAAAACCAGGCTTTTTTTTTTTTTTTTTTTTTTAAAAACACGTTTGTTATTACCAAAAAAGACTTTAGGTAAAAATAAAAATCCCCCATGATGCATAGATAATGCAGATAGTTCTAGTTACCTGGTCAACAGGAAAAAAGCAAGCACTTAAAGTCTTCAGCTCCAATCTTATTCATTTGTGTTCATTTCTTATTGCTGGAATTTCATATTCGTTTCTTCTTGTTGGATGAGTAAACCGGGTGAGGGTAGAGACGGTGAGCCGTTTACCCAGCCCCGCCCTGCTCGGCCTCCGAGCGGACCAATTCTCAGCTGGAGGATCGGCTGCTTTTGTCTCTTTGCCATCTGGTGGTTCAGGGTTTTCTGGGCGTCTGCGTCGGTAACTGAAGTTGCCACGGTACCGACGTTGAGGCGGCTGCTGACCTTGGACTGACCTTGGGTCTCAGCTCCTTGATTCTCCTTATCCTCTTCATTGCCGTCCTCTCTGGGCTGTCTCTGGCGCGGGCCCCTGCGGAGTCGTGCTCTATAACCCCGATACATGCGCTGTCTTACTGGTCCACCTTGTTCTCCTGCACCCCGGTTGTCAGCACCTCCATCGCTTCTCCCTGCACAGGAGGGTTGGACGCTGTGGGCGACGCCTGTAGGGTCTCCGCATGTAGGAAGGTGGAACCGTCCCTGCGGGAGGGCCGGCGTTGCTGGGCCTGGCCTTCAGGAGCGCTCCCCGATCCCTCGTTCGTCCCCCCACCCCTACTATTCTGGTAACTGCCTGGAGGACCCCCGCGACGTGGATGGCGCCTGCATTGGTTATGGTCTGCGGCGTAGTTACTGCCTTGAACTGGAATTCCACCAGGGCCTGTCACTCTGCTGCCTCCGCACCCTTTCTCCTTCAACCACATCAGACCGCACAGTCTCCATCTCCTACACCGCGCAGGGACTTCCTGGGGTTGTTCTTCCTTATGGCAGTCTGCTGTACAAACACATCAACAGGTGCCATTCCTGTTGATGAAACCGTATCCGTTTCTTACGTTGAACCATTTTACTGTTCCCAAAACCTTCGTTGGATGACCTTCTAGTCCCCGCCGGCAGGCGCCGCCGATGTGAGGCCGCCCGGGCCACCGCTCCCTGCGCCGCTGCCGCAGTGCCGGGCTTGGTGTCGGCAGCGCGGGGGGCGGGGGCGGGGCGGCTGCGGGTCTCGGCCTCGCTGCCCACGGCTGCGGTGACGGGGTCTGGGGCCGGCTGCGGCGACTGCGGCTCCTCCCGATGTGTGATGGTAACTAGGCCGGCGGGGGCCGTGGGGCTGCTCAGGGCTCTCTGGGGTCCGCTCTCCGCTCCCATCCAACTCCCTTTGCTCATTTTAAATTGGATTCTTCCCATGAATTATTAGAACTCCGTATAGATCCTAGTTATTAGCCCCTTATCAAATGGGTAGTTTGCAAATATTTTCTCCCATTCTGTGGGTTGTCTCTTCCCTCTGTTGATTGTTTTATCTGCTGTGCAGCAATTTTTTAGTTTGATGTGATACCATTTGTCCACATTTTGCTTTGGTTGCCTGTGCTTTGAGGGTGTTACTTAAAAATCATTGCCTAGGCCAATATCCCAAAGCATCTATCCAATGTTTTCTTTTAGTCCTTTAAGTCTTAAATCCATTTTGACTTGATTTTTTTGTGTGTATGATAAGAGAAAGGAGTCTAGTCTCAATCTTCTGCATGGATATGCAGCTCTCCCAGCATCATTTGTTGAAGAGACTGTCCTTTCTCCACTGGATGTTCTTGGCATCTCTGTCAAAGGTAAGTTCACTACAGAAGTGTAGATTTATTTCTGGGTTCTTTAGTCTATTCCATTGGTCCACTTGTGTCTTTATATACCCGTAGCACGCATTTTGGTTATGACAGCTCTGCAGTATAATTCAAAGTCAGGTCATCTGATTTCTCCAGCTTTGTTATTTTTTTCAGGATGGCTTTGGCTATTCTGGGCATTTTGTGGTTCCATATACATTTTAAGATTTTTTTTCTATTTCTGTAACAACATCATAGGTATTTTAATGGGGATTGCACTGAATCTGTAGATTGCTTTGTGAAATATAGAGATTTGACAATGATGATTCTTCCCAGCCAGGAGTATGGTATGTTCTTCTATTTGTTAATATCTTTTACTATTTCTTTTCTTCCAGGTTT
>CAUYON010074876.1:0-26591 GCA_963573935.1 Arctocebus calabarensis | reverse complement strand
ACAGCAACCTCCAATTCCCGGGCTCAAGCGAGTCTCCTGCCTCTGCCTCCCAAGTAGCTGGGACTACAGGCGCCCGCCACAACGCCCGGCCATTTTTTTGGTTGCAGCTGTCATTTTTGTTTGGCAGGCCAGGCTGGATTTGAACCCGCCAGCTCAGGTGTACGTGGCTGGCGCCTTAGCCCGCTGAGCCACAGGCGCCGAGCCGAAAATGAGGGCTTTTAATTGAAATGGTGATTATAAAGGTCTTACAGCAGAGAAGAGGATCCATTTTATTTTATTTTTTTTTTGTCACCCTTGGTAGTGTTGTGGCATCACAGCTCACAGCAACCTCAAACTCTTGGGCTTAAGCTTCAGCCTCAGGTGGTGCCTGTAGCTCAGTGAGTAGGGCGCCGGCCCCATATACCAAGGGTGGTGGGTTCAAACCTGCCCCAGCCAAACTGCAACAACAAAAATAGCCAGACGTTGTGGTGGGCACCTGTAGTCCCAGCTACTCTGGAGGCTGAAGCAAGAGAATTGGCTAAGCCCAAGAGCTGGAGGTTGTTGTGATAGACTGTGATGCCACAACACTCTACCAAAAGAGACAAAGTTGAGACTTTGTCTCTAAAAAAAAAAAAAAAAATTAAGCTTCTGCCTCCCAAGTAGCTGGGACTACAAGCGTCTGCCACAATGCCCAGCTATTTTTTTGTTGTAATTGTCATTGTTGTTTGGCAGGCCCAGGTTGGGTTAGAGCCCACCAACTCTTGTGTGGCTGGCACCTGAGCCGCTGTGCTACAGGCGCTGAGCTGAGGATCCAAATTTATACACTTTGTTCAATGGATTAGAATTCATTCATTCATCCATCAAATAAAATTAAAGTGTTAAGTAGTAAGTGCTAGGCAACGAGGAAAACAGAACCTCTGGTTCCTGCTGTCACAATTTATCTTCTGGTGGCATACGTGCTGAGAAACAAGCAGTAACAATACATAAATAGAGTCCCACTATAAAAAAACGTCTGAGCATGTATAGAAAAAGGGTACCTAAATCAGACTTTTCAAGACGAGGATATTTTCCAGAGTAAGAAAATACATGTATTTTACCATAATTTGTAAAAGATGGCTGAGCATGGTGGCTTATGCCTGTAATCTAGCACTTCCGGAGACCAAAGCAGAATTGCTTGAGGCTAGGTGTTTGAGACAAGCCTGAGAAAAACCCTGTCCCTACAAAAAAACTTGAAAATCAGCCATATGTGGTGGTGCACACCTGTAGTCCCCCAGCTTCCTGGAAAGCAGACATGGGGAGATCATCTTTAGCCCAGTGATAGGATCAAACCCCACCCCAGGATTAGACCCACCTAAATCAACTCCCTACCCTCTCCCACCGGATGTCCCACCTTGGAAAGGTAAATGGGCCAACCCCCACCCTTACAACAGACGTCCAACCCAGTAAAGGGCATGTCCTGATCCCCACCTTCCTGACCTTTAAAACCCCATTTGCCATTACCTACATGTAGATTTCTTCCTGGTTGTAAATCTCACCTCAACTGTACCCAGGTGGAATAAAGCCTGTTTTTTTTTTTTTTTGAGTCAGAGCCTCAAGCTGTCACCCTGGATAGAGTGCCGTGGCATCACAGCTCACAGCAACCTCCAATTCCTGGGCTCAAGCGAGTCTCATGCCTCCACCTCCCAAGAAGCTGGGACTACAGGCACCCGCCACAACGCCTGGCCATTTTTTGGTTGCAGCCGTCATTGTTGTTTGGCAGGTCCAGCCTGGATTCGAACCCGCCAGCTCAGGTGTACGTGGCTGGTGCCTTAGCCCGCTGAGACACAGGCGCCGGGCCTGTTTTTTTATTTTCGGAGACAGAGCCTTAACTGTCGCCCTAGGTAAAGTGCTGTAGCATCACAGCTCACAGCAACCTCCAATTCTTGGACTTAAGCGATTCTCTTGCCTCAGCCTCCCAAGTAGCTGGGACTATGGGCGCCCACCACAACGCCTGGTTGTTTTTTGGTTGTAGTTGTCACTGTTGTTTGGCAAGCCCGGGCTGGATTCGACCCACCAGCTCAGGTGTATGTGGCTGGCACCTTAGCCACTTGAGCTACAAGCACTAAGCCAGAATAAAGCAATTTTAATTGCAGAAACTGGCATCCATTTTCCTTTTCCTTTTGTCTTGCGCCTCAGAATAATCTTTCATCTTTGGCTCCATAACCATTCATCCAGGAATTCAAGGTTGCAGTGAGTCATGATTATGACATTGCACTCCAGCCTCGGCAACACAGCAAGACTCTCTTTAGAAATAAAAAGAATTAGGCAGCGCCTGTGGCTCAAAGGAGTAGGGTACTGGCCCCATACACCAGAGGTGGTAGGTTCAAACCCAACCCCAGCTAAAAAAAACTGCAAAAAATAGTAAAAAATAAAAAGAATTATAAGGCCTGGAGGAATGGCTTACAGCTGGGGGACGCCTGTAATCCTTAGCACTCTGGGAGACGATGACAGGTGAATTGCTTGAGCTCACAGGTATGAGAGCAGCCTGAGCAAGAGCGAGACTCCCCATCTCTGAATAGCCAGGCGTTGTGGCGGGCACCTGTAGTCCCAGCTACTCAGGAGGCTGAGGCAAGAGAATCGCTTGAGCCCAAGAGTTTGAGGTTGCTGTGAGCTATGACGCCATAGCATTCTACGGAGGGCAACAAAAGTTAAATCTCGTCTCAAAAAAAAAAAAAAAGAATTATAAATACAATTATTTTTATTTTTATTTTATTTATTTTTTTTTTTTTGAGACAGAGCCTCAAGCTGTCACCCTGGGTAGAGTGCTGTGGCATCACAGCAACCTCCAATTCCTGGGTTCAAGCGAGTCTCTTGCCTCCGCCTCCCAAGTAGCTGGGACTACAGGCGCCCACCACAATGCCCAGCCATTTTTTGGTTGCAGCCGTCATTGTTGTTTGGCGGGCCCTGGGGCTGGATTCGAACCCGCCAGCTCAGGTGTACGTGGCTGGCGCCTTAGCCCGCTGAGCCACAGGCGCCGAGCCTGCACACCATTTTCATCGTCTCACTTGTGTAGAAACTATTTTGTTGTGCTTTACCCCCAATGATTTTTGTCTACCCACCTTCACACCGGCTCTGTGCTGAGAGGTGAGATGGGAGCACAGGGCCCTGCCCTCATGGAGCCTAAAGTGTGAGTGGCCATGAGGCTGCTATGCCACTGAGCCTCAGAAATCTGAAAACTGTTTATCCAGCATCTCATACGGTTTGTAATGCTTAGGAGCCCTGAGCACCAACCCTGACAGTTTGCCCACCTGGTGGTGCAGGTAAAGTGAGCCCTCCCTCCTGTGGGCTGAGCTGACAAGTGGAAACACTCCTGGAACCAAAGTGCCCGGAGTTTAGAGGGACTATCCTTTCCATATTAGACATTAGCTGCTTGGGGGACTTTCAATAATTTGAGCTAGAGGGCCAGCCCCATTTATAGACAGTGGCGGGTTCAAACCCAGCCCCGGCCAAACTGCATCAAAAAATAGCCAGGCGTTGTGGCAGGTGCCTGTAGTCCCAGCTACTCAGGAGGCTGAGGCAAGAGAAGTGCCTAAGCCCAGGAGCTGAAGGTTGCTGTGAGCTGTGACGTGATAGCACTCTATCAAGGGTAACAAAGTGAGACTCTGTCTCTACAAAAAATAATAATAATAATAATAAGCTAGACAAGAACAAAGTACAATAAATGAATGCTAGTTCTTCCCACTTACAGTGCAATAGAAGCCAAATTTGTCTACTAGAAGACATATATACAAAATAGGAACTTGGAAGAAGATAAAAAGACACAGTAAGTGGTGAATCCTCTTACCCCACTCCTCCCCCAGCCTACTCTGATCACTATGCAGGTATTGGTTGACAATCCGCTGAGTCCGATCTGGGCTGCACTTCACAGCACCCCAAGATTAGCTGGGAACAATCCCTGCCCTTCAGTTGCTCACATTCTCTTGGGAACAGCTAAGGATGACACCTGGCACAGTACACAAGGAACATGCAAAACACCTTTCACCCCCACAGCCCCTCTCAGAGCCTCCACGAGTGCTGGGAATGGTGCAGAGCATCTCGCGGGGCCTCTTCTGTGGTGCTTGATCCATTAAGGTGACTTTTAGGTTACGGTGGTGCCATAGATGCAAATTTAGGAATAGCAAAGGCAGTGACAACAGGAAGGAAACAAAAATGCAGCTAAAAAAAATCAAACACAGGACATCCTGAGATGAACAACCAAACATAATGAAATTCCAATGTGGCCAAAGAGATGAACAACCAAACAAAATGAAAACAACTGTCTCCTAGGGAGGCCCTGGTCATCCTCCTCCCAGCCCCTTTCTGCCTGGCCCGCCCACTTGGCTCTGCCTCTCTCCCTGGTGTCTCTCCAATCAATCTTTGGACAGGCTTCAGAAGGATGCTAGGAATTCAAGGGGGGTGAGGGCTGGTGAAGTAAGACAGAGTGTTCTGTCCCAAGGAGGATGGAGAGTAGCAAAGTAGGTGACACGTTTGGCCACTGAAACAGGCCGGAGAGTAGGAGATTCACTGAGAGAGCAAAGGCACAATGGACAAGGGAGAGCCACCACATGTGGGTGACCTGATCTGCTCAGGACACTCTCATCTTAAACCTGTTGTCTAAACTCTGGTACATCAGTGCCTCTGTCAATCTTTGTGTCCCAGGTCCCACAATGAAATATGCAGTCACCTTTACCACCAGCCTACCCGAAAAAATACCCCTTGTGGCCAATGTGGACCTGCACCACAGTGCAGGAACAAGTCACAGGATTCAATCCTCACTCAACCCCAGCATCCTTGTGCAATGCACAGCCCAGACAACCAGGTATGGTCACCCTGGAGCAAAGATACCCTTTACAGACTGAGCCAGATAAAGATACACAAGCTGAGGAAACCCTGTTAGACTTTGCTTCCAGCTGCACTCAATCTATTTTCTGTTCCAATGTCCCTAACACCTAAGGGTATTCAGCAAATAGCCTTTGAATGAACAACTGAGTGAATGAATACATTGATAGCTTTTCCTGTAAGATACTTTATATTCTCATCCATGCTCAATGATTTTTGTAAAGTAGGTGAGCATCTATACATAGCTGTCATGACCTAGCAAGGGCTGATTTCACTGGTGAGCTTCTTTGACACATGACAAAACATAGGATTCTAAAAGCACTGTATTGCAGTAGATCACATTTTCATTTACAAGATGCTAATAATGTGTTTTATCGAGTAGGGCACCATATGCTAAAGGTGGCAGGTTCAAACCCAGCCTCGACGGAACTGCAAAAACAGAAAAATAGCTGGACGTTGTGGCAGGCACCCGTAGTCCCAGCTACTCGAGAGGCGGAAACAAGAAAATCGCCTAAGCCCAGGAGTTGGAAGTTGCTGTGAGCTGTGTGACGCCATGGCACTCTCCCCAGGGCAATAAAGTGAGACTGTCTCTACAAAAAAAAAAAAAATAAAGATGCTAATAATGAAAAGCATTTCGATAACCATTTATAAGATACAATAGGAGTGAAACTAGTAGCTTTGGAGGCAAGTTTTATGCCCACTCCAGAAGCAGATGAATTCCAGACCAAACTGTGGCCAGAGGCCTCAACGGATCTGCACCAGGGAAGAGGCCCAGCACTTACTGTCTGGAAGCCATTGGCTTCCATCATATTTCCTGGGCCTAGAGTTTCTCTGCTAATAGTGAATCTTCTTGAAAAACTGGAAGCCCAGGGCAACTACCAAAGCCACTTCACAAAGAGATTCTGTCATGAAAAAAAATGTATCTCATGGACGGCGCCTGTGGCTCAGTGAGTAGGGCGCCTGCCCCATATGCCAAAGGTGGCGGGTTCAAACTCAGCCTCGGCCAAACTGCAAAAACAGAAAAATAGCTGGGCGTCGTGGCAGGTGCCTGTAGTCCCAGGTACTCGGGAGGCTGAAGCAAGAGAATCGCCCAAGCCCAGGAGTTAGAGGTTGCTGTGAGCTGTATGATGCCACGGCACTCTACTGAGGACAACAAAGTGAGATTTTGTCTCTACAGAAAAAAAAGAAAGAAAGAAAAATGCATCTCAGCAGCAGCCTTCAGGGGCAGCTCTTTCTCTCCTAGGAGAGGCTCTTGATGGCACATCAGTGCAGGGCCCTGTCCGAGACTACACATCTGACACCACCTGATGACCTGACCCTCTAAGATGGTCTTTGCTCTTGAACTCTGCACAGTTGGATCAAGGTGAGTCTGTCCACATAGCTGAATCTTCTGGAAATGTCCTAGTTGGTAGGTCCCAGGACAGGAAATTAATGCAGGAGACATACGTGTCCTTTTGTTGGGAACTTGGAATTGGGCCCCAAAGAGCTGCTCCCATCACTCTCCAGTCTCAGCCTGCTGCCCTGGGGATGAAGCTTCACAGCACAGTTGCGTCTACACTGAGAAAGAAGAACCTAGATGTGCAGCGAGAGGTGAAGACGAGGGGTGTGTGGAGGGGCCTCCCCCACCGTGCCCACACATGGTCTAGAAGCAATGCAGAAGCCCAGCCATTACCTGCTCTTAGCTGGCATTCCTGCTCCCTTACGGTAAATCCCCCTTTTAGGTTAAGGTAGTTGAACTCCTGGGAACCAAGTCTTTACTACCAGAGCGTATGGAAATGACCCTTACTCTAAATAGTTACCAGAGCATTCAATATTTTTTACAGCTATAAGAATTGAGCTAGAGACTGAATCCAAACCACCCCTGCTCCATGTTGTAACTGCTCTCAGGGCATCTGTCTGTTTGGCCAAGAAAAGAGAAAAGTCAGCCACACTCAGCCACACTCCTCGGCCCCTTCTCTTACTAAGTCCTGGGTTCTCTGATGCTTCTCATCTCCCTGCACAGCTGGAGTCACAGTGAGACAGTGGGACGCCAGTCCTGCCATCGTGGGGATCTGCCCACACCCAGCCAAGATCAGGACAGGAGGGAGGGGAGAATTCCTTGTCCCACTTACTACAACTGAAGACCGACTCCAGCCCTTTTCCCAGCTAAGGGTAGGGTGTGTGCAGGTGACCTCCACTGAGTTATCTGGCTCCATCACGGTGGCCTGAGGGCTGGTAGCCCTCCAGGCTCCAATGTGCATGAATTGCTTTACACACCCCAGCCAGGCTTTAGGAGCACAGCTACCTGGAGGAGTACACCCACATGAGATGAAGCAGACAGGCCAGCGGGGGCCTCGTCCCGCACCAAGTCTGAGCACCACGGAGCTGCACTAGCCATACCATAGCCACTAGCCACAAGCAGCTATCTAATTTTATACTTAAATTAGGTAAAATTACATTGAAGACTCAGTTTGTTGGTCGTACTACCCATGTTTTAAATGATGAATGGCCACATGTGCTAGTGGGACCATTGGACTGATAGAATATTCCTGCCATGGTGGAAGGTTCTATGGCCCAGGGCTGCTGTTATGAAAGTGATGTTCTGCCTGCTGCTACCTGGACCCAGCACAGGCAAGGAAGTGAGACGTGGCGAGAACCAGGCAGGATCCAGGGGTCACTGCCCCAGGATGCCAGGAGGTGGCTCCTAAGCTGGTGGTGCATCTCAGGTCACCCCCCAGAGACCACTTGAGAAGCAGAAATGCATGAGGGGTGACAGCAGAGAGGCACCCCAGCAGGGTGTCTCAGGGACTCTCAGGGGAGACTTTGGGCAGCTCATGTCAGCGTGAAGTAGCAGCAAAGTTGGGGAGTGAGTATTAGTCACTTCATTTGATTCCTTCATCTAATGGGTAATTTACACGTTACTACCTACGGAGAGACAGAAATAGTAAACACGGGGAAACACGAAGCTTGCCATATCTGTCTTCCCTCTGGTCTACAACCTTGCCCACTTCTGAGACAGAACTGGATGCCCCTGAGGTGTCCCTGTCCGTGCTTCTGCTGCTGAGGGCCATGACTGCTGACCATATTGCCCTTCGATTTGGCCCAGACTTGAGACGTAATCAGTCACAAAAAGGTGGACAGCCCTGGGTTTCCCACATAGCAACCAATTTCCCTGTGCCAGTAGGTGCACCCCAATTTTTCCTTGGAGAATCATCCCTTTCTGCCCTGAGTCCACACAGACACATCCCTCAAGCCTGGTCAACCAACATCCACTGGCCCCAAGCCAAGCCAGTAACAGCCATAAACATCAGCCCAGCACTTTGGATGGAATTGCTAGGAACAAGGCCTCTTCCCTCAGTCTGGTACATGGTAAGCTGATGACACAAACTAAAGCTCAGTGACCATTCTGCCACCACCTGTGAAAAGCCTACCCACCAGAGAAGGGCAGAAACAGGTGGAGAGAGACAGAGTCTGTTTGAAATTGGGTCTGTCTGAAGCAGTGTCATTCTTAGACAGGCAGCTGGGGATAAAGAGAAGGCACAACCTTGGAATCAGAAAGCCTGGGTTCTTGGGGCAGCGCCTGTGGCTCAGTGAGTAGGGCGCTGGCCCCATATACTGAGGGTGGCGGGTTCAAACCTGGCCCCAGTCAAACTGCAACAACAACAAAAAAATAGGGCGTTGTGGCGGGCACCTATAGTCCCAGCTACTCATGAGGCTGAGGCAAGAGACTCGCCTAAGCCCAGGAGTTGTCAGATGCTGTACGTTGTGTGATGCCACAGCACTCTGCCAAGGGCGACAAAGTGAGACTCTGTCTCTTAAAAAAAAAAGAAAAAGAAAAAAGAAAGCCTGAGTTCAAATCCTTCCACTGGCCATGTAACCTTGGAAAATAATGAATGCCTCTAGGCCCCATTTGCCTTATCACAGAAAATAATAACAGTGACCTTGTCAGGGAGTTGTAGTATCAGCAATCGAGTAAATAAATTCCTGTGGCACAGTAGATGCTCGGAAAACACTCAAATGAAAAGATGAATCCAATGTATGTTTTCTACCCATCCAATGAATAGATTAATAGCAAATCCTTCCGTGAAACATGCATCTAATAAATAGCTGATTTACAGAGTTTATCAGAATGACACACAACGAGTACATCTATACTAATGGGAAGTAGACAGCTCTCGGGTTCTCTCATGTTCCTTTTTTAATTCCATGAAGTGAGACAGCACATCTATCGAGAGCCTTCCATGCTCCAATTTTACATGCCTTCTCTTTGAATCCTTACCCTAAAAGTGAGGTATACTTTTGCTAGATTTTTAGGATAAGAGAAATAGCCATACACAGAGGGGGCAGTCAAGTCAAGCTTGGAGTCAAGGGTGAAGCTAAAGGTCCTTTCCCGGCTTATTTCTACATCCTGCCTCTGTTCAACAGAAGATCCGTCCTTTCATTATAAACTGTAGCAGCAACTTCCAGTTAGTTAATTGGGATTATTTCCAGTAACCTCCTTGCATCAACAGCAGGCAAAGAGGAACAAGATGAGTGAGCGGTAAGATTAAAATTGTTGGAATCTAATTCAGGTTCATCTTCTGCAATCCTGTTTGTTCACTCACCTGCTCATGAGCATTTACTGAGAACCTCCTGCATTCTGAGCGGGTGGGGGCTTCTTTTGTAACCCAACCTTAATGTTCCAAAGTGCATGGGATTTAGAGCTAGTGGTCACCCAAGTATCAATACAAGGGAAGGCTAAAAGTCAAGAGGGGGAAGGAAAGGCCTGACAGAGGAGCCAGTCAGGTGGCACAGATGAGTGCACGTGGTGTTGCCTACCCACTGCTATAAAACAACGTTCATTGCCCAGGCCACTCGGGCGGACCCCCAGGCTCACATGAGTGCCAAAGGGGGCAGCAGCCTCTCTCGGGGACCAACTATTGCCAAAGCTAAAAACATTTTTTAAAAAAATTAAAACTCTAAGGAACAACTACAAGCTCCTTGCCAAATCTTTCTTACTCACACACCATTTCTGAGAATTACAAGATGACAACATCTTTAATAATAAACTAGTGAGCATTTTTGTTTCTTATAATGATGGGTGATAATTTGTTTTTGAACATGGAAAGCAAAAACAGGGAAAATAGTAACTTACGTGGCCTTGGAATCTTTGGTAAAGAAGACACATTCTCGTTTCTTGAAGTTTGCTTGAATAAAATTCACAAAGTCCTTTGGAGAGAGAACATTGGATGATACATTACATTATTCTCATTCCCATTGATATTAATAAACACTAAATAAGATCCAGTCCCACTTCAAAGGCTTTAAGAATTTACCATGTATTCATAGTATCCAGAATTTGTCCATGCTTTTCATGTACAAAAAGTTTTTTTAAGAGGCATATGTTTAAATTTTTGTAGCTAAATGCAAATTTTTCCAAAAGTTACATGGAGTTATCTTGTATAGAAATGGCATTATACACACACAAATTGTGGTTTTCTGCCTCCAAGGCTACCAGGGGGAATATAAGCATTGGATAGTTTTTCATAAATAATAAATCCATGCAGATTCTCTTTCCTCTCGTGCTTGCTTTTTAAAAGGAGATGTGTTCCAAAATCTCTCTCCATAGCTGTCTTTGTCCTCCCCGAGGCACAGTGGTTAAGCACACCTGGGACCCAGTCTGACAAACCGGAAGCCTCCCTAAGTGGGCAAAAACAAACTATCCGGGAACAAATGAAAAAGTGCTTTGAAAATACCTTCAGTTGGGCAGCGCCTATGGCTCAAAGGAGTAGGGCACCAGCCCCTTATACCAGAGGCTGTGGGTTCAAACCCAGCCCTGGCCAAAAAAAAAAAAAAAAGAAAAAGAAAAGAAAATACCTTCAGTCCTCAGAGTGGAGGAGATATTTGCAACATACATTAGACATCATAGGGTCAATAACCAGACTATATAAGAACTATAAATCAGTATGAATAAGATAGATGACCCAATGGAAAGAAATGGCAAAAGATAGCAAACATTGACTAAAAGACAATAACCCCTAAACACATGAAAAGAAGCTCAGTCATACATAGGTATTATTAATGAGGCAAATAAAAAGTAAAACCACAATGGGATCACATTTTCTCACCCACCAAGTTGGCAAAAATTAAAAAGGCAATTAACACCCAGCACAGGTGAAGGGCGGGCATGAGAAAACTGGTACAACTGTTCCAGAAAAGTGGCTGCTATTGTCAGTAAAGTTATCTCCCTGAGGACTTGACCTTTGTGCAGAGAGGCAGGATCGTTCTGTGCACAACCTGCACGCTCAGAGTGCCTGCAGTAAGCTTTCCACTTCCCGGGGCTGCCTGGTCCTGGAAGGTGGGGCTGCATAGGGCTTCCCTTTCCTGGAAGCCCAGGTTGCCAGGGGCTGGCAGCTGGAGTGCTCAGGTAGGTTCACACATAGTTGGCCTCTAGACAGGGTGCTGGCGCCAGAGTTAGCCCTGACTCCTTCGTCCTGACTGCAAGGCTGTCACCAGGGGATCCTTGTCCTGTAATGAAGTCCAAGGTGTCCCTACCGTTCTGTCTACCCACTATCCCTGTAGACATTGGGGCCTGTGTGCCAGCTCTACCAGAGCCTTTGGACATGTTTCCCCAGAAATCCTGTGTCTTACACCAAGGCCTTATAAAAGAGAGATGTTGACTGTCATCCACCCAGCCTCAACCCAGAGACCCTTTCCTGGGGAGATCCAGCTTACACATCCAAGAATTTTAAGACAAGTATTGTTCCTAATAGTAAAAACCAGAAACCCAAATGCCCACCCCCTTAGGGTAAATAAATATAAGCACACATGGGCTATACAGAGAAATTAATCAACTCTGTCCCACCTAGCAACACGATGAGTCTTAACAAGTGAGTGTTAAGCAAAAGAAAACAAAAAAAAGAAAAACATAAAATGAACACTTATAATTCCATGTACATCAAAAACAGACAAACTAAAACATATTGCTTAGGGAAATGTATATTCAAGTCATAAAATTATAAATAAAAGCAAAGAATGAGTAACACGAAATTCAGGGTAATAATGAGAGAGGAAATCCAACAGGGAGGGCGTGTGGGAAATTCTGAAGGGCTGGCACTGCTCTGTTCCCCAGGCTGGGGTGGATGCGAAGACATTCATTTTAATATTCTTATTTAAGCTGGAAACTTACATTCTTTTCTTTGTATATTTCACCACAAACACATAGAAAGAAATAGCTTTTACACACACCTGTACACAAAAATTTTGAAAATCTATGATGGCCATTTTTCCTCATGATTTTTTTATCCACTTAACTAATTTTGAGTCTACTTAACACAAATGAAGGAAAACCCAACAGCTTTATAAGCTTGTGAAATCAATAATCGTGGAGGAATAGTGGTGATAAAAAAAATAGTTTTGTTGCTGGAAATTCCTTCTGAAAATGCACTCTTCTGAGACGTGTATGCTCCAGGGCAAAAAAGAACCCCCTAGAACTGCGATGCCTTTGGATGATCTGAGCACCTCAGCAGGTCCCCATGAGGCCACCTGCAATGGGCACAAGATGGCCTGTAGGGGCCGGAGGAGGCACAGGTGCACGCCAAAAGAGTCAGCCGGTGACCATCTCTGGGGGCACTGATGCCTGAAGCCAGAGGGACCCATCTGCAAGGGCCCCCCCCTTCATTGCTTAGGGTTGGAGGAGGAAAGGGGGGAGAAATGTGGGAGAAGCCACCAATTCCCTTTGCCCACTATTTGGTGCTCACAGGGCCCGGATGCGGGTAAACCTGGGGAGGCTCTCAGCCGGGAGTGTGGGTGTAGGGGTAGCCCTGAGAGAGGCCTCCGTGAGGTTTGTGCCAGGGAGGGGGCCTCACTCGCCTAGTCACAAAATCAGCCCCCAGGTAATCCCCCAGGGGGGACAAAGTACTGCCCAGCACCCTAGAGCCGCCCACGTCTTCCCTTTCTTTCCAATGCTGGCCTCTATCCCACCTTACAGCACTGTCCTTGAGAGGGAGTTTGGGTGTTGGACTGGAGTGTCGTCGTAATGTCCTGACAAATGAGCGTGACTGTGGGCAGAAAACCGGTGTCAGCAAGGCCAGGGCAGGGAGGGGAGCCGGGTGCGGAGGAGGCCACCCCATGCCGAGTCCTGCGGGTCTACATCTGTGTCCCGCAGGCTACAGGGAGGCCGGCTTGGGGCGAGCAGAGGAGAGAACGAACGAGTGGACCCGAGCCGAGCCCTGCCCACAGGCCTGAAGAAGGAACCGAGATTAGGAATCAGACGGAGAGCTGGGCAGCAGCATGGAGTAGGGAACCAAGGATGACGGACACGGCACGTCCCCCGTCCTAGCAGTCCTTTAGCAAATGCATTATTGTACTGGTTTTTAAGGTTGAAGTTAGACCTCTAAGACTGGTGACACGTGTGACTCACACTCTCGCTGTAGGACAAGTCCGTGCTCCGTGACATGCTGGAGTACAGGGTCCGCGTGCTGCCCAAGGTGCCATCTCTTCTGTTCCTCATGCTCAGCCGGGCTGCCTTAAAGGACATCTCTCCTGTGGAGATGGGGCAGAGGATAAGTTTGGGTGACAGGCAGGGAAAGGGCTTCCTTCACCCTCTGCCCCCTTCTCTCAGCCCTCTCCTCTGCACTGCAGTGTCAGGGACACTGTGCCCTGGCCCATAATTGCTGTTTGTCCTCCCGGTCCCAGCTGGAGGTTCCTCCCCAGCGCGTCTTCCCTGGTCCCCACCCCTGGGTCCGTATTCCCTCCTGGGAGCAGCATGAGGGGTGCCAGGTCACAACCGCCCAGCTCCGAGGGGACAGGCTGGGCTGTCTGCTTCCCGGAGCACCGGGCATGTGTGGCTGGCAGTAGCTGTGAGCTGAGGTAAAGAGTTTGGAGAAGAGCAAATTTGCAGAGCAGAATGTACTTAGCAGCTTGTTCAGCCAGAGGACAGGCCTGGGGCGGGCGAGAGAAATCCTGCACCTGCTCTCAGCAAGTGAAGCAGGAGAAGGATGTTGACCAACTGGGCTGGGCGGGGCTGGGGGTGAGCTTGCTCCAAGTCACCCCAAGGATGCCCAGCACATCCGGACATTACAGGAACTCATCTCCATGGAGACACGTCCCCATGTCCTTGCTCTGCTCTGCTCACTGTGACACTCCCACCCTGAAGGAGTCCCTTCCTCTCCCATCTCCCAGACTCCAACTCAGACCCACACCCCAGGCTCTGGACAAAACCCCCTACCACCTCTGGACCTCCAGCGCACCCCGCAGACAGGGATTAAAAGCATCATCCCTCCCTGTGCCTTGCCGAGTCCCCTCCTCCTGGCTCCAAGCCCCTTCCTCTCTGTCTCCACCATGTCCCAGTCCCAATTCCTCCTCATGGCCCCTCCCAAGGCTCTTTGATTGCCACCCACCTGCCCCCCCCCCCCGCCCAATAGTGCACCCCTGAACCCTGCTCCTCCCTGGGACCCTGCCTTTCTCATCTGCAGTCCCCCCCTCCATCTGGAAGCTCTTCCCAGACCCCTCCAGCTGGGTGGCTCCTACTCAGCCTCCAGGCTCAGCTCACACATCGCATCTTTGGGGAGACACCCATGCCTGAGCCCCATTCCTGCAGTCCTGCTACCTTCCTCCAAGTGTGGGCATCGCGACCTATGTGATGATCTGTTTGGCCCCATAACTAGCTGAGGCCAAGACCCAAGTCTTTCTGGTTCACCATTAGACTTTGGGGCCTGGCGTGGTGCTGAACAACAGCTGAATGATGTTTATTGGGGGAATCATTTGAATGAATAGATATCCCCTTGAAAATCCCTCTTTGGTTTGCAAACTACTTGTCCATCACCTTTACATCTGGGTGCATAACGTCCAGGGCACAGAGCAGACGTCGCTCAGCCCCGCCCTGCTCCTGGCCCCTCACCCAGGGGTCCTAATGCCGTCCACAACACCCAGTGGCCCAGACTCCTCTGTCTCGATTGCCCGTCCCAGGCCAGACACAAGACTCTGACATGCCACAGAAACTGGATGCTTTTAAATCTGCTCCATCTCACCGCGATGTGGAAACAACTCAAGTGCCCATCAACTCACAAATAGATAAATAAACTATGGTATCTGTTACACAGCTTCCTATTCAGCCATAAAGAAAGACGGAGCTTTTCCATCTTTTGTACTTACCTGGAGGGATTTGGAGAACATTCTCCTGTGTAAAGTATCACAAGAATGGAAAAGCAAGTATCCATTGTACTTAATTCTAATATGAAACCAGAAGATAAACCAACCGCATGCCCACACAGGAGAAAAACACAATTAAATTCAAGTTGGGGGCAGGGGAGGCCAAAGGAGGAGAAGGAGGGGTTTGGTAAGCTCTCACCCTAACAGGTACAATTTAGGGGCATATGGCACTTCTCCCTGGTGAAGGCTCCACTACAGCTGGACTTTACCTAACAAATGCAAACAGTGTAACCTAATCCTTTGTATCCATGTATCAATCCAAGGGGGAAAAAAAAAAAACACGCTCCAAGTGGTTGATCCAGACAGTTTTAAACAAGGAGCATTTCTTTTACTTCTCTCCCCAGGCATTTCAAAGAGAAGCTCAGACTATTAATTGGTACTTTACATACATTATTGCAAAACCGCAAATCAATCCTGCCAGGCGTTCTCTGTGATTCCCATACGGCAAAATGGTTGTAAGTAGAGCCCCAATGGTCAGGAAGCAACTTTGTTTGCCTCAAAATGAAAAACTGCTTATTTCTCTCATTGCAACAGAAGAAGGGTGTTTTTGCTTTTGAATCACGTTCCCATGGAACAAGAGAAGGGGAAGCCATGTAAAAAAGGTGTGCCCTGCTCCCAGGTTACAAACACCTTTATTACTTATTGGATCCTAAGTGGTTCCCTGAGACATTTAAGTCAAAAGATTAAGGGTTAGGCATTCTCTACAAAGTCCTACCAATCAATTACGGGTTAGGCATTGTCTGCAAAGTCCTACCAATCAATTACGGGTTAGGCATTCTCTACAAAGTCCTACATCATGGCTATTCCAGGTGTACCAGAGTGTGGATCTTCCAGACATGTTCTTTGAGGATTCCAGGCTAGAACATGAAAGAAGCATGGGAAGAAGGGACGTAAGGCTCTAGGTCTGAAGGAAGAGATAGGAAAAAAGCTCCTGGGGTCCAGAGAGAGAGGAGGGGTAAGCAGAGGAGGAGATGCTTCTGAAGAGGCGTGCAGGGAAAGGTGGGGGGGGGGGGCGGAGCAGAGCCAGGAGCAATCTCTGGATACGCCACATGCCACGGAGAAGTACCAAGCCACACCCCCAGATTCACCCAACCCCAAACCCTCTGGAAACTCAGGCAAAGGGCTGGAATCTAGATTCAGCAAATGAGGGGACACAAACCACAGTCCACACAAAAACATACTAGTTCTCCATTCTCCCTGTAACAAAAGCAGTAAGAGTCCAGCAACAAAACACCAGGGGGAGACGTTTTCAGGAGACAGCACGCGATGTCGAGATGAGGGTGTGGGACAGACGCTGTCCTAGGACTGGGAGGAAGTTAAGCTGTTTTGTTTCCTGTGAAGCAATTTGGCAATGAGCTATCGGGGCGTTTATAAGTTGTCACTGCAGACCTAATGACCTGGCTTCGGAGAATCTCGACAAAAGACTCAGAAACATATAAAAAGTTACACTCAGAGGAGGTTCGTTACATTAGGTATAGTCCAGAAAATTGGAAATGACCTAAATCTCCACCAATATGAGAACATTAACACACAAAAGAAGTAAGAGGACAGCGAGGCGAGGAGGGTGTATTTAATGACACGGAAAAGTCATTGTGATTTATTGTGAGTAGAGAACAAGTAGGAGCCAAGAAATCATAGAGGCTAAAAGTTCTGGCCTTGGAGGCGTCAGCGTGGGCTCAACCACTCTCTCTGCAGCTGCCTTACAAAGTGACCCAGCAGCTGTTGTGGCATGTTTCCGTAAGGGCAGCTATTACTGAAGGACAGCCAAATGCATTCATATGCTGTTCAAGACACGTGGAAATTAATGCATCGCGTGTTACCCATCTCTATCTGCGGGGAGTGGGACTGTGAGTGATTGTAGTTTTATTCTTTTCCTTTTTTGATTTTCCAAAATTAAATATTTTGCTTATGGCTTCTGGAAAATATATTTAGCCAACAGGAAAAGTACCCAGAGGCTGGGCAAGGTTAAGTTAACAATGACCTTGGCAATAGCGGTGTCAGTAAGTGGGAGGTAGAAGAGGGAGGGCACCCCATGGAGACCTCTCTCTCCCCAGGGGCACCAGAGAGGGAGGCAGGACTGGTGGAGAGCAGAGGGCCTGTGGCTGATTTGTTTGCTCCAAAGAAGTGAACACATGTCTAAATCTTGGGAAAGAAAACTATAGAGGGAGAGATCAAAGTGCAGGGAAGTACTGTCACCTCCTACCTGGAATACAGGAATGTGGAGTGGGAGTTAGTGGGGAAGGCTGGTGAACGCTTTCCTGGATGCAGCCTTAATTCTCCTGCCCCATCACAGCACTTTGGTCTCCTCTGGACCATCTGATTCTTGCTCCAGAGAAGAAAGGGTCTACTCAAGAGCAGAGGGCTGTCAAGGCTGAAGGGACTTTCAGGCTTCATGCAACAGCCACAGCGAGAGTAGACCACAACTGTGGACCATGGGAAGAGGAGGTGAGAGGCAAGAAAAGGTTGTTAGCAACATAAGCTGAGAGGAGGCAGAGCACAGACTTCATAAAGAACACAGGTGTTGGCTCAGCGCCTGTGGTTCAAGCGGCTAAGGCGCCACCACGTACACCTGAGCTGGCCGGTCCGAATCCAGCCTGGGCCCGCCAAACAATAATGAAGGCAGCAACCAGAAAATGGCCGGGCATTGGTGGCGGGCGCCTGTAGTCCCAGTTACTTGGGAGGCGGAGCCAGGAAACTCATTTGAGCCCAGGAATTGGAGGTTGCTGTGAGCTATGATGCTACAGCACTCTATCCAGGGTGACAGCGTGAGGCTCTGTCTCAAAACAAAAGAACGCAGTTGTTAACAGGACTTGCGTCCTTGAGGGCTGCTGCACTGAGGGCCTCTGTGCCTGGCCAGCTGTTGGCCAAAGCACCCTCAGTGTCTGGCCACGTCGGCCTCTCCAACTTGGCAACTTGCTCTCCCAAAGCATGTGAGTTGAGCAGGCATGGGTGGGTGTCTGCTAGCAAGTCAAAGTCATAATCCTGTTGTCCAACCACTGCGGTGACAATGTGTATTCTACTGGCTAGAAGCAACTCACTAGGTCTAACCCTCACTTGGGGAGGGACAATGTGGGGACATTGGATCCAGGAGCCGGGGATCCTTGGGAATATCTTAGGGTGTATCTACCTCCATGCCCTTGAACTTAACATTTATTTCCAATGCTCTTGCTTTGTGGGACCCAGGCATCTTTTGAACAGAAAATTGTGATGACAGTTGACCACAAAACACAATGTAAAAATCAAAGCAAATCAAAGCTCCGAAGGCATCTGATTTAGCGGAAATGCTGAGGGGAAAATCGGAGTAAGGTTAAGAAGGAGTGAGCGGGCTCACAGCCGTCCCCATTTTCCCTGCACACCTCTCTCTGCTGCAGGGTTAGGGTTAGCTTATCTCCCAGCTGCCGGGGTCCTGTTTCTGAGTATTTATCGCCCACGTGCACTACAGTGGTCAATGTAATCTGGGAATCAGACCCAGGGGGATATTATGAAAAGATTCTTTTTAGATTGTGTTTTTACCTTTGAGAACATATTTTATCTTCATTTACATTTTATTTCTGTATTTTCTGCACTTGTTTACACTTAGCCCTCTCTACCTTACTGGTACCCAGGCTCCATGAGAGTCCTTCTGCTCCTGACTCAGCCACCCTGGACTCCATCTATCAGCATCAGCCGAAAGTCCCTGGGAGGATCTGAGAAGAGTAAAGCATGCCGGGGACGCGTCCCCAGCCGTGCTCCATGGGAATGTCTGTTTATTGCATTTGCACGGTGACACCTTGACCAAGACTTCCTCCCACCCCAATACTGTAAAAAATGTCCGTTTTCTTCAGATTTTTGATAATGTAAAGGACCAGATCTAAAATGTTTACAGAGATCATAGGCTCTTTGTACATGCAAACTCAAGTTTGACTGGGGTTTCTTTCCAGCTCCAGAAAGTTTGTTGTTATTAGGTAAATAGGAAGGAAGGGCTTCAGAAAATGCTGGAATTCCACCAGCATTGAATTGTTTGAATTGCTTGAATTGAACCATTCATTGCTTGAATTGAACAAGCAATCAGTTCTTTGGCCCTTGTCTACCCGGCCAGTGGCTGATCAGCAGGCTAAAGCCGGCCCCTGACACCCCCTGGTGGCTGGTGGGTGAACAGCCGGCCCCTGCAGCCCTTAGCGGCGGATGGATGAACTCATTCATTCCCAGGCTGAGTTCCCCCAGGGAGGAGCTGCAGCTCCGTTAGGTTAGTGCCAGCATGACTCACTAACGACACGTGTGTGAGGGGAACTGTGTCCCTTTGTGCCATGGCACATCTTTTTCTTTCTCTCCTAGCCCCTAAAAACCTCAGGCCACCTTCTGTCAGGAGACGCTGCTTGGGAGAATATTCCTAGCACCCTCTTTACTTTCTGCCAGTAATTAAAACTCCTGCAGGTCAAGACCCATGCTCTCTTGAAGAGTCGTTTGTAACTTGCCAGGCAAATGAATCTCGATCTTTCCAGTAATGGGTTTTATTGCTGTGGCTGTTATTGTCTCTGACTACAGCCTCCCCTGGGCAGGGAGCTGCTTCACCAGTGATGACGGAGGGGGAGACCAGAAGCTTCGTGAGCCGTGGGGGCAGAGAACTGCAGCAGTGGACGTGAGGTGCTGCCCCTTGAGGTCACCCACCCCACAGGAAACAGTCACACCACACCTGGCTGTCCCCATTGCTGGTGGGGCCATGGAGAACACGGAGATTTACCATGTAAGTAACAAGCCTCTCAGAAGAAATAAACGTTTCACATATAGGAGACATATCAGTCAAAAAAAATCGACAGGTAAATCTTCCTAGAACCAAGGAAAGTTTTAAGTCTTCACAACAAAAACTCCACTAGGTGTGAAGCCAGGAAAAATGAATAGGGTCAGAGGTATCCTGGTGAGGTTACTGACATTTAAGAGTAAACATAAACCCACAGAAGCAATATAGCAGAAAACGTTACTACAGAGGAAAACCAGGCTGGTGCCAAACTTCTCCTCCCCACTGTCGTGTGCTGGAAGGAGATGGAGCAGGATTTCTGTTTATTGAGACAGAAATGATTGTGATGGAGGAATTGTATTCTCACCGACTCTACAGTGAGTACAGCAGGAAGACCCACTCAGGGAGGTGAATGAAGAAGGAAGCCACCGTGTAAGTCTCAGAAGTTCAGGGGAGGGGGAGCGAGAGATCTAAATAGTAAGATCTAGAGAATGTTACTGAAATTTTGGCACTTGTCCCCTGCAGCCACATCAGAAAAAGAGGATAATAAGTTTAGGAGGAAGAAAAAGAAAAAATGGAGGAGGAAAATGGTAGACAACGATCTCAAAATCTGATTCCTGCTTCTGGGCAGAAGCGCGGAGCTTTTACAGGTTCAGACCCATCATCCCATCATGGGCCAAGGCTGTCTCTCGGCCTGTGCCTGATTCATCCCACTTTCGGGCCAGATGAGTCCCTTCAGCCGTCTCCCGTGGCACAGAGGACAAGAGACCCCTGGCCTGAGGCAGGATGCAGGTGTCAGTTCTCCAAAAGTTGGGGAGACAGAAAATACTTTTGCCTTGTTTTTAGCCCATTCCCTCTGCAACAAGCTGACGCGCAGAGCCATTCGTTTTTTCAGTTTAAATGTTAATTTTCACCTTGGTGCACAAAGATGTGAAGAGACTTGCTAACATAGGACCTGGTGCAGAGGAACCAAAGAGAAAGACGTGAGCAAAGGGGAAAATAAGAAGGGAGACTGGGAAAGTGGGGGCCCTCCAGCCACATGGGCGGCCTGCTGTCAGGTCCTAACGGGTCACCAGAAACTAGACCCTAATCATAGGAGTGGCCAAAGCCAAATGGAGAATGTGGTCACCTGCAAGCTGCTCAGTGTCCACAAAGCAACTTCAAACCCACATTCCCTAATGCAGAGGCCAGGGACGAAGGAACTCCTACAGCTTGGGGCCATACGGTGGGAGGGGGGGTGGGAGGGTGATTTCTACATGGCAGCAAGGAGTTGTTTTCTAGTGATGGTACAGTTTCCTGACATGATTGTTCATGTGATGAAATTTGCATAAAGCTATACACACACCAATGAGTGCACAAAAAACTGGGGACGTCTGAATAAAGTCTGTAGATTGTGTTTCCTGCTGTCGATCTTGTATGACTAGGGGAACTGGGTGAAGGGCACGTGGAATCTCTCTGTACCATTTTGTCAATTACCTGTAAACCTATAAGTTTCAAAATAATAAGTTAAAAATGCCTGTACCAAAAGAACACCAGCTCACACGGTGGGGAAACAACCTTGGCGCAGCCATGCATTCGCCACAGCACCAAACTTACAGACTGTCTCTCATGAGGTCCTGAATGCAAGCGGAAGCTTCCCTGCAAAAGTCAAGTTCCATGGAGCTGTCTCCACCGCAGGCCCACCTGGTGGGAGCCCAGGCGAGAGATGAGAGCTCAGCCCATTCTCAGATGCATTTGTTTAACTCTATACAACCTTGGCTTTCCTGTTTTCATTAATAACTCAGTGATTTTTATTTATGGTCCTTACTCTCCAAATTTTCAGATAGGTCTGACAAATTTAATGCAATCCTAATACTCACCATGGAGGTTACCTCAATAAAAATGTAAATCAGAATGGACTCTCAAAACACCATCACCTTTTTCAAAACTTCACAATAGATCATGAAGATATTCACTACCTGACAGGAGGGACGGCCACTCCAAGCTAAAAACCAATGGTTCCTCCAGCTTCCTACCCAGAGAAACACCTGTTCACTATACAGACTGACTCGCTGAGCTCAGTTGAACCAGAATGCCGCCCCCACCACCCACCAAGTGCTGGGTAGGTCTGGGGTGGGCTCCAGACTCTGCATCGCTATCGGATTTCAGGGTGCAGGTGATGCTGCTGGTCTCAGGACCACATTTAGAGGACCTCTGGGCCCAAAATGGGCGCTACAGATAACACCCACCACTCCCATTGCTCTTAGCCTGGAATAAAATCTCTTCAGAACTTGGAATCGAATCTTTTAAAAACATAAGCATGTGATCAATGGAATGCTTAAGAGGTGGTATTGTGTGAATTTTGGCTTAGTTTTTCTCTAGCCAGAACTTGAATTTATGAACAATACAATTTGTCCTGCTAACACATGCAACATACACTCCTATCAGGCCAAGGGTACTGTCCAGTGTCAGCAATGAGCAGGAGCTATGCCTGTTGTGATGCCCACGTGGCCAGGCCTGTGCTGTGCTCTTCACCTATGTCAGCTCTTTCAGTCTTCCCATGAGTTATACGAATTGTTATCTTTTCCCCTTAGGAGGATGAAGAAACAGAGGCACAGAGAGGTTAGGTGACTTTCCCAAAGTCACACAGCTGGTAAGTAGAGAATAAAGGACTCAAACCCAAGCAAAGTGGCCTGAAAGCCTGATCCTTAAACTTTAAGCTACTTTGGGTCACGTTAGTACCTCTTTGGGAAGGGATAGAATATTGTTTTTACTATGTTAATACATAGTCAAAATTTAAAATTATTAACCTCATTTTGTTTTTTGGGGGGAAGAAGTTGTTCGTAATCCTATTTTTACTATTAATGCTCACCAATAATTTTCAGTAATCTGGAAGTCACCCATTATCAACCGAATACTCTTGCATATTTTGAGCCCAATACCAAAGAGAAAAAAGAAATCAGTGGGAATACTTCTGTCTTAATACAAAAATGGTATTTGGCATGTTTTTAAATTGCCTTTTGGTCTCCCTATCACCATATTCAAACCAGTCCAAAGCTGTCCTTTTCAAGTCAGAGGTCTAGTTCTGTCTCTCTACAGTAAAAAGAATAAGTAAGATGCTCTCCTTATGTAGCCCTGAGTGAGAGAGAGAAAAATTGTTTGTGTCATGAGGAGAATGTTCCAAAGCCCCTCCACACTAAGCCCTAGCTGTCTCCTTTCCTCGCTTCCATCCATTATTCATTAAAGTGGTGAGTGTGACACTTGCAGAGGCTGCAAACATCAAGGGCCCATCCAGAGAAAGCTTCCGCACTCTCGTTTGACAAGAGCACAGCAGTGGTGCTCAGGAGAGGCCCAGGGACCATGCGGGGTCAGCACGCATCTTAGCCTCCACTAGAGAACTGAGATTGGCTTTGTTATAAGCATTAACCTGGTCTTCTAATTGCCTTTGTCAACCAATTTTTTGAAACTTGAACTGATGAGTAAAAACTGAAAAAAAGGCAAAGAAGCCACCAGAGTCATTGATCCCCAAATATCTCACCACAAAGAGTAAAGGGGAGAGACAGGAGGCAGAGTAGATGCAGCAGAGGGGCCCCTAGAGTAAGAGGAAAGGTGGGGGTCGGGGGTGGCTGGAGTGCCTGAAACTCGGCTGCCTTCACAGGTGCTGAGAGTAACACCAATTCTTAGGCAAGACAAAAAAAGTGAATGAGGAACGGTAACAACTTCCTTCCAATTTTTAAAGATTTATATATCCAAAGTCATAACCTTGAATGAAAATACTTTAAACTCTCGTGATGTCAACAAGCTGAAACTCCTGGGTTTGTGTCAACTCATATAGGACAGGCTTAAGGAATAACCATTTCTTTACATTCAGCTCGAGAATCTTAACACTAAAAAAAAGGCAACGTTGGCAATAATGGATTCAAAATTAAACAGAAATAAAACCTTTAATTATTCATACACACCTCAGCGTGTGTCTCTTGCTTCTAATCTAAATAACAGAAATGCTGAGCTGGCAGGATGGAAGTAACCTGCATATGTGGGAAAAAAACACAAATATATTTTTCTCCTCTTATCATCAAAGAATATTTACTAGTTGAACATGTTCTTTCTTTACATTAATTTATGCTTCCCCATACTCTTGATTTAAGAGAAACTTGTTTCATTATGTTCCTAATAGGTTTGGGAACATAAGATTGCTTTAGAAAATCAGTTGCAAAGCTAACACACCGGTGAAGTTTTTAGTAAAGCTCATTTGAGGGAATTTCTAACGCTGTCAATCAGAAAACGAGAACCGGCAATTATATTTAAAATCATTCAAAAGTCTAGGAACAGTTTCGACATTTCTAAATAAATCTGGATAAAGACTGGCTATACCTGTGAACTTGCACTTTGCTTATGCTCATGTCTTTTTAAGGAATTTAAAGTTTTATCTTCCTTTAGTTTCAAATCTTCATAGAAAAAAACCAAATGACGCCCTTCCCAGAGATACTAAAGTTGTATCAATCCTACAAGTTACAGCAACGGCAATGGGCATGGGGAGAAGACGAATGGGGCTTGACGACATACCGTAGGTGCTGGTTTATCAGGCAGGCTTCTCTTACACCCCAGAGATCTTGCTCGCCTTCTCTGCTCACGGGAGGAGGAAGGCTTTTATAACCCAGCCTTCTCAGCCCCTCCTCTTTCTCTGAGGTTCTTGGAAGTAGCGAAACAAAAAAATTTAAGCCACTCTTAAAGCCATGGCACACAGTAGCAAGTTAGTAACTGAATCCGAGGGAGGAATGCATAAATAGAGAACACGGTATTTTAAATGCTGAGAAGGGAATGATACCAAACCCCACTCTCAGCTTGCCATTAACCCCATAGTATGAAATCGTACTAAAATTTAACTTCTGCAATTAGTGGCATATTTTAAAAGCCACAAATAAATTGGAAATGCTCACTATAGAAAGTAATGACAAGATTCATTAGTTAATAGATTAAAAGCTCTTGATTAAGACTAGGGGAAAAAAATCTCAAATAGAGGAAACTTAACTGCTTTTTTTTTTGCAGGTTTTAAGAACTTTCCCACACCAACATACATGTAGCATTTGGGGGGGGGGGCGGTTACAGACCTGAGCAAAGCTAAGTGGCTTCCACATCCTCTTTAAAGTACACTTTGCAATAAGTCTACAAGGAGAGAAGTAGTAATCACCAGTGGGCAACTTTCAGTCATTTTACTTAAATGATGTATCACAAACATAATAGTTTTGCTATAACCAATGTTCCTCGAGTCATTATTTCTATGGTATATTTATATGTGAAGCATATGTTACAGATAAGTAGAAATAAGATGGTGTGATTTGAAAACTGATTGCTCAGGACATACAAATTCAAGGGGGGTTGGAATGAAATGGAATGAGCGTCAAGGAACATTTTTGTAAAGACAGAGATATTTGAGCAAGGTCTAAAGGGAGGAATGGGGACTGTGCCGAGAACTCCCACGGAAAGCATTTTCAGTTTAGGGAGAAAATCCTCTGGACAAAGGGCAAAGGTTAAGACAGAGGTCTAAAACCCAGATATCCCAAGCATCAGACAGGTAACGAAAACAGGAGAACTGGAAATGATGAGCTCTGCGTTCCAAAGAGAACTGTTGCCTGGATCTGGAGAGATCCAGCCAGAAAGAGAGAGAGAGAGAACTAGAGAAATCTGGTGGATACCAGGACAAAATCCTCATGTCCTGGGAATTTCCCTCCTCCCTCACCCCAACACACAGACACACACACAAGCCAGCGGGCCCAGAGCTCTCTGTCCTCAGCACGACGTGCAGGCAGCATCCGCCCAGCATTCTCAGAGATGTCAAGGAATTGGCCAGCAGAACCTAAGACCTGGCTGGAAAACCCAATGACCGAACTGGAAAAGCCAGAAAGAAAAGATGCTGAAGAATAAACTGCACACTTACAAGTGAGGGAAATAAAAACAAACTAAGTTGCCAGGAAACTGATCGGGGATGCTCCTTGTGGATGGTGACAGAGTGACAGTCCTAGGCAGGTGGAAAGAAAGCTGACAGCAATGGAGGAGTGAGCAGGGGGTGGGAAGGCCACTGGGAAGACGGCCACATAGGTACAAGCCATGGAGAGAGGCCTCTGGAGAAACAGCCCTGCCAAGGACGGGATCTCACCCTCCAGCGTCCGGGGTGGGAAGAATTAGGCTTCCATCATTTACGCCGCTCAGTCTGTGGCCGCCCTAGCAGATTAGCACAGCCCCGGAGGTTGGGTGTAGACGGAGTTACTCAGTCCCTCCCTCAGCACAGCTAGGACCACCCAAAATGGCCCAGGCAACAGCAAAGAATCTGCACAGGAGCTTGGGTGCGCCCCAGAGTTGAGGTTCAATACCCCACAGGGAGCACCGGACCTGGCTTCTACTGTAACTGTTAGAAATGCCAGAAACCAAGGAGTTGAGCGAGTGTGAACTTCTCTCGTTCAATCTCTTCTTATTAAACAGTCAAGTTCTTTGCCCTATCTCAATTTTCATTCTAATTCCAAACATTTTTGTCCACCCCTAATAAAGTTGATCTAGCCAGAACGTGTTGTATGCTCATGTCTTCAACAATTCCTGAAAGTCATCCGTGCCCGGAGCTTGGCCATGAGTGAGCGTCCCATGACATGGAGGGAGATGGAGACCTGAGAGACAGGTGGAGGCTCCTGGGTCACCTGCAGATCAGCCACTTTCCCCAACACTCGTCTAGTAAGGCAAGTAGGAGATTTTTTTAAAAAGAGGGCAATTAGTGGGAACACACCTACGGTGCATCTTAGCAGGGTACTGGCGAAACTTATTAAAGGTAGAGTATTAATGTCTTTATATAGTGATCAAGGAAATGCCATGAAGGATATCTGTAACAGTATGATCAAAATAT